>VMDR010004651.1:0-58035 GCA_007922815.1 Macrotus californicus
GGATGGTGCTCATATTCATACCCCCTGCTAAGTATTTTCCTCTCCTTATTTAAAATAAAATCACAGCTGCTTCTTGAGAAAAAATAATGATTTGAAGTGAAATTAGCAAGAAGAGAAATTGCCAATTTAAAAATGAAAGATGTTAAATATTTCTGGATCCTCACAGGATTCCTCTTAGAAAAACCAGCAAATCTGAATTTTAGCATCTTTGCTTGACTTAAAAAAATGTGATCAAATTTAAATTATACAGCTGTCAGTATTTAAGCCAGAGAGTTCACAGTAGACAAGAAAAATTGCCTCTCTAATACTGGTATAATTAAGCTATAATGCATATGGAGGTTTCTGTGAATTCTTTCTCCAGTTAAAAAAAATGGAGTGTGGCTTGCTGCCTTTCTTTGTCTTGAAATGAACTAGGTAGTCTTTTTTAAAAAATAAAAAATAAATTTCTGAAAAGAAACAAATAGGCCATTCCTTGGCATTTTTGATGAAATATATAATTTATATCCTGAGGTTCCTGTTTTTAATTTATTCTGTTTTCTCAAGAAGTAATCTTTTTTTGAAAAACAAAGCCAGATAGATAGATAGATAAAAATTATGAAGCAGAGCTCTTCAATTTAATTCAAAAGATGCATGCTGTATATGTGCTTTCCATTCTGGGAATTCAGAAGAAACAGGTTTTGTATTGCTTTTCTAGTATTTAGTACAATTGTATAATTGATTTGCTTTTAAGTAATTAAGTGGTTTGAAGAGAGGGATGTTTGGCCTGTTCTAGTCATCATTTCCGGCCCTGTCACACTTCGCTGCGTTCCTGGATGAGCTCATGGAGCACGACACGAGACACACGGCCTCTTTGTTGTTATTTAACTTCTATTGTTGTTTTAGGACGTTTTTTTCCTGCTGAGATTAAAAATAATAGATTATTACAGATGTTTATATGGTCTTTTTCTTAGACCCAGTTTTAGCAATATACAGAAGTGATTGGAACATGTTTTCTTAATTCAGTCTTGCGTAAAGGAACGGGAAAAGGAAAATATTCTCCTCACAAACAAATTGTCAAACACCAGAAGTGAATGTGAACCAGAAAATAGCTCAGTTTAAAAATAAGGTTTTAAAGCACTGTTGCTATTCCTAAAAAGATCAAAGTCATTTTAATATCTTACTCAAATGTCAGTTTTCATTTTTAAATTGTGCTTTGGCTTGTTGCATAATGCCTGACACATAGGCCAACAAGTAACGTGTATTTAGTTAAGAATTTTAACCCATGTCTCTTATGTGATGCATCTCTTGATGTTTTCACGGTAAGCTGTCCTCTTACGGGCATCATATCTAGAATGGGGACCATGTTAATGTTCTTACAGAATCTGTGCTTGTTCTGAAAGGCCATGTGATTATAGTAACGCCCCTTGGAAATAATCAGTGGGTATTTAAAATCTTGTCTTTCATGAAGACTATGTCGGTACATTGTTTCCATGGAGTTACACAGTTGGTTTACCACGTGTTAATGAAAATAATATTTTAAGTGTCTTGGCCTAGAAAAAGTATGTTCTATAAACCCTAAATGTGGCTGAATGAAAAAGTGTGCTCATGTTAAGTGAGAATGTGCATGGTTTCTTGTGGGACAATGACAGTTCTTTTCCTTTTGAGGGACATCTTAGTCTGAAGGAAGGGGTGTTTCATTTTCATGCTTTGAGACTGAGCTTCATTGACCCACCCCTTTCTCATTGATCTCTGTTTTTTTTTCCCTCAGTGTGGCTGTCACCAGGTCCAGAGATGTGCCTTCCTTTGGACCTCCCATCCCCAAAGGGGTCACCTTCCCTAAGTCAAATGTGTTCAGGGACTTCCTTTTGGCCAAAGTGATAAATGCAGAAAACGCTGCTCATAAATCAGAAAAGTTCCGGGCTATGGCAACGCGGACGCGCCAGGAATACCTGAAAGATCTGGCAGAAAAGAATGTCACCAACACCCCTATTGACCCATCTGGCAAGTTCCCTTTCATCTCTCTGGCCTCCAAGAAGAAGGAAAAGTCTAAGCCATATCCAGGAGCTGAGCTCAGCAGCATGGGGGCCATCGTGTGGGCCGTCCGAGCCAAAGACTACAACACGGCTATGGAAATAGACTGCCTCCTAGGGATCTCCAACGAGTTCATCGTCCTCATTGAACAGGAAACAAAGAGCGTGGTTTTCAACTGTTCCTGCAGAGACGTTATAGGGTGGACCTCAACTGACACCAACCTCAAAATCTTCTATGAGCGCGGGGAGTGTGTTTCTGTGGAGAGTTACATTAACAGTGAGGATATCAAGGAAATTGTCAAAAGGCTGCAGGTGAGTCTTTTCTGCCCACTCACCCTCGAGCAGTGTCCTTTACAGGGCTTTCAGTGCAGACCGGAGCCAAGTTACTGAAGCTTGCACTCTTCCTTGGTTCCTCAGAAGACTCTCCTTGATGATGTGGGGCAACACCAAACCTCTCTTAGAATAAGCTGGGAAGCCACATTGTGTGTGTCTGTGTGTGTGTCATTTGCATATGACCTGATCCCACAACCCTGGTGACTGATGAGGTGGTCCAGCCAGTCTGCTTTAGTTGTTGCAAAGAATCATTTGATTGCGCATCTGCTGCCTTGAATTGTTTAAGGACAAAATGAGTAGCAGAATATGATTTCTCTTGTCTGCCAGCTCCTTGTAGGTCTCTGTTCGAAGTTTGCTTGTAATAACTTCAGTGAAGCTATTGAGTTCTTTGGATGAAGCAAGGGTGTTGCCTTTGGCCTAATGAAGGACCAGGGAAGGGGACGTAACCACACAGCTGTTCAGCTGTCAGCAGGGTATTCAGAAGTGACCCTGCTCACACTGTCTCGCTAGTCCCCTGCCTACCACTCAATCCCCTCTTTCACGAAACCGTGCTATCTTTTGTTTCCTCATCCAGTTTGTGTCAAAAGGTTGCGAATCCGTGGAGATGACTCTGCGCAGGAACGGACTAGGACAGCTTGGCTTCCATGTCAACTACGAGGGCATCGTGGCGGATGTGGAGCCCTATGGCTACGCCTGGCAGGCAGGGCTGAGACAGGGCAGCAGGCTGGTGGAGATCTGCAAGGTGGCAGTGGCCACTCTGAGCCACGAGCAGATGATCGATCTCCTGAGAACGTCCGTCACGGTGAAGGTTGTCATCATCCCCCCTCATGATGACTGCACCCCACGGAGGTAGGTCTGAGTTGGCAGCTGGGGGCCTAGGAGTCCAGGGCCAGGCCTGTGTGCCATGAAGTGCCCCTGCTGGGTAGGGGAGTAGGGTGCAATGCTGGACGTTCCCTCCATGGAAAGTCTGACTCAGGACACAGCTTCCTTTTGGCATGTGGCAACAGCAGCTGGAAAGAATGACTAACTTGGATCGTTCCCAGGATTTATAGCTCTCAATTTATAAAGTTGCTGTTGCAGATAGAAGAGTCTGGTAATAGCCATCTTAAACATCTTGCCCCAGTAGCTGAGAAGCATTGCACACTTAGCATAAAAGATGCTCAGCACCACACACTGTTGGGCTCTTTCCTTTTGCGTTCTGTGACACATCGTTCTCCAAGCCTCTCGTTTGTGCCCAACTGCTGTCCAACACGCCAAGTGCTGCTCCGACCCTGGCTGTCTCATCCTGGGGCTGAACGTGCCTGACCAGGCTTTTTCCTAACTGCATCCGTGTGACAGGAACTGGCTTCAAATGAGCTGATTCTGTTCTTGGTCCTTTGGCTGTTGGTTCGGGCCTTTTCCCAAAGGGAAGCCCACCAGCTCCCTGCCCCTCCCAGCTGCTGCCAAGCCAGCAGCGCTGTTGAAAATTTAATTTCTCTTCCTCTGTGGAGGTTTCTTGATGGAACAAATTTAATCAACTGATTCTTTTCTCCTTTGGGCACACAAATGCTATTTTTGCTAGCCGTCCGCCTCCCCCCCACCCCCCGCACCAAACTGTTAACTTGCTTTGAACCCATTATTTTCTGAGAGTTTATTTTAATGTTTGTCTGTTACTTGCTAGGCCTTCTAAAGCTAAGACAATACTCCTTATCCTGTTTTTTCCTTAAAACATGACCAGTCTGCACCTGAGCTTTCAGAGATTCCTGAACGTCAGGTGATGGGATGTATGGAAGTTACTCTGGGTCATTGATGTCATTTAAAAAGTGAGCAACAATGGCAATCGAAGTGTACTTCCGTTCTTCAAACCAAACGTTACATGCCAGACTGCGATGGCATTTCTTAACACTGCTTACCTCCTCGGTGGCCCGGAGATTCATGTGCCTCCGTCAGAATGTAGCGAAACCCCTTTGTCCAACGGCCTTAAGACATGCTCCATTTTGGATGATGGGATTTCTCTGGAAACCAAAATATATACCATGAGCTCTTTATTTGAGCTTTTTTGGGGGGGTGCAGAGAAATATTCTGAAATTGCCTTATGCACATTCCCTGCCTTTGAGTTAACCAGGTCTCTTCTGGTTCCTTCACACACATCTTCATTGAGGGTCAGCGTTTCGCTGAATGGGATTCAAGAATGTCTGTTGAGGTGCATCAGAAAGGTGGTTAGGTTCTTACACACTCTCTGCCGGGTTCTCTGTGCTGACCTGCAGACTTCACTAGAAGGCTTGCCTCCTGGAGTGAGATGGCAGGCTGTGGAGGGGCCCCTCGCCCCCATCCATCACAGACCCAGGAGGCCATGACCAGGGTTGATGTGTTGGTGTCAGTAACCTCAGAGTCTTCAACAGGCATTCTCTTGGCAAGATGAAAAGGGCCCCGATAGCAGATTAAATCTCGATGCTGGGATGATGCTGCATGGGAGGGAGCGGTGACCTCTATGCTGGGGGGGGGCGGGGGGCACCAGTGGCCCACAGTTGCTAAAGGAAGCAATCAAGGGCCATTCACAAGGAAGAGCGGAAAACAAACAAGTTACATAAAAGGACCAAATTACCTTGTAAACAAGAATGGGTCACCAAGGTTTTTCTTCATTTTAAAAAAACAAGTATTTCAAAATGCAAAAACCAGGAGGGCAGCTGTGAGAGATCATCTGGTTCAAATCCTTCATTTTTCAGATGAGGGTAAGTGTTTTTCCTAAGCCAGAGTCACATGGCTTATCAGGGACCTAGCAGTCCTCAAACACCTAATTTTTCTGAGTCAAGAAAAATTCAAGAGTCCGTTATGATGTTTTTATTCAATAAACTGTTCAAGTGTTTTTCTGTATGTATTTCTTACTGTCTTCAGGAAAAAGGAGAGAGTAGTAGGTAATAAGAAATTAAAGGAAACAAATAATTTTTAAAAAACTGAAAGAAAAAGGAGATAAAGTGGCATTTCAGTTAACTTAGGGTTTCAGCATGTCACCGTGTGCCACTTTTAGCATGGGATTTGTCGTTTCTATTGACCGTAGCTCTGTAAGAATTGCTGAATTTTCCATTTTGTCGTAGGCTCTGCCCCGAGTGAAACATGACAGACACTCTAGGTGAAGAAATTTGGAGACTTTGAGTAGCAGTATACTTGCATTAGGGACTGAACTAAGACTGACCAAAAGTAGATTGATTCTGTGAGTTCAAGTCCTGGCTCTTCCACTCCCTGGCTTTGTGGTGCTGGGCAAGTTGACCTGTCCAGGCCCCATCACCTGACAGATGGGGGTAATTCTGTACACACTTCAAGAGCTGTCATGAGGATTGACTGGGACCTGGTCTGTTGTGAGCTCTGGGTGTTAGAGTCACTGGTGTTCAAGACCAAGCGGTACTTGGGGGATGGTACACTAAAAATCACTGTAGGGACTGACACATGTCCCTTTTCTCTTTGTTCTTCAGTGTACTGCCCACTTCTAGATTCTCTGTGTGATTCTTCCCTGCTACAAAGATCAGTGAGGGATCCTCAGAGTGAGCGCGTGGTCCACCCCACCTGGGGCGGCAGTCAGAAATGGCCGGTCGGCTCTTGGAGGCCTTGTCTTCCATTCTCTGTGCCTGAGTCGTCTCCCCTTGCTTAGGTTTTGGTCACTCTACGCTCTGTAATTAGAGAATGTGCAGAAGGTTTCTCGTGATGTATTAAGAGTGATGGAAATGGAGTATAGAGTATAGAGAAGACAAAAATCTTTGGCTAATGGGTTCTTTTAGCCAGTTTTAATATTAAATGTTTGGATATGTAGGGTTAACCAGAAATATTAAATTAACTTTACCTGTTTTACTTTCCTTTTTTAATGTGGTGCTAAACACTTTAAAATTGCGCGCGTGGCTCGTCTCTGTGGCTCGCCATCTGTTGCTGTTGGGCAGCGTGGGTTTGGGCCCTCCCTCTGTTATCTCTGCCATGTGTCTCCTCACAGCCACCCCAGCCGTTCCTGTCCAGACCTTCCCATCTCTTCTCAGTCTTGGAAATTCCTTTAAGAAAGAAAATTTCTTCACTTGGTGATGAAATTCAAAACGCAATTTGAGTTAATGGTTTAGTGGGAATAGGTTTTTTTTGGGTAATTTCTCTATCAATCAAGTTAATGGTTTCTTGATCTTTCCTTGGTTGCTTTGGGTAAAGGGAATGGAAACTGGACTTCATGTTTCCTAAGGTTTGGGGGTTGGGATGGTGACACCAAAAAGGGCTGAAGTGACAGGAGACATTTCTGCCAGCCATTCCTTTCACTGCCTGAGGACAGCCTGGCTGTGAGAGATTTGTAACTGGGGCGGGTGGGGGGCACGGGCGAGAAAGCCTGATTTCAAATTAGACTTTGTTCCCTGGTAATTTGATAATTGCAGAATTTCTATAATTGGCTTTTTTTTTTTCCCCCTGTGAGCTAAATTTGGCTCTCAGTTTGGATTTCAAGATTTCTCCCCACTTGATTTTTTGACTATCAGGACCCCAACAAATTCAGAAGCAGACACCCCTGTACATCCCCAATCCATAACACACGCCAAAGGGTGTGTGATGCTGAGTGCTTATTTCCTCTGAGGCCTCATCCTAGGCTGTCTGCTCCCTGCCTGTCAGGCTGCCCTGGTAGCCTTCCCTCCTCAGGTCTCTGTACTGGCTCTGTCCCCCAGCACCCCACCCCACACCACACCCCTCCGCCCTTCCACCCCCTGCCCTGCCCTGCCCGGCCCTGCCAGGGTGACCCTGGGTTTCTTTGTTTTTCAGGGACTCCGCATCTCAGACTTAACAGTTAGGATTGAGCAAAGGAAGCATAAGACTTACCGGGGTTCTGGTTTTTAAAAGGAAACTAATTATAGGACCCAGTGATTAAAACATGGTTTGAAACAGGGAATGAAGTGTTTGATCCATTTTAACTGTTAATGAGAAGCAGCGTGGCTGCACCAACAAGGAAAAACAATACTAATTTTTCTTCTTTCTGCCCTTCCCCCTAAAGGAGTTGCTCTGAAACCTACCGCATGCCAGTGATGGAGTACAAAATGAACGAAGGGGTTTCATACGAATTCAAGTTTCCCTTCCGAAATAACAACAAATGGCAGAGGAATGCCAGCAAAGGGCCTCATGCGCCTCCAGTGCCGTCCCAGGTGCAGAGTCCCATGACCTCGAGGTTGAATGCTGGGAAAGGAGACGGGAAGATGCCTCCTCCAGAGCGAGCTGCCAACATCCCTCGCAGCATCTCCAGTGACGGGCGACCTCTGGAGAGGCGGTGAGTGTGCCTTCTCAGGTTCGCTCCAGATCTCTGCCCCTGATTTAAATAGCAGCAGACTCATAAGCACCAGCTTTTAGGTCTTCCCAAATTTTACTAGAAATTGAGAATTAAAGCTGACATGCCTGCACAAGCAGCTTTCAAAGCACTGTAGCATCCCAAAGCCATATGGATAAAAGGATCTCTTCTCACATGGCACTCAGCTCCACATGATGGTATTTGGGCTCTGCTCTTTCTTTTCCATGTGGGATCAGCAGAAATCACTCTTACACTTAGTAGCCGTATGGATTAGAGCTCAGCACACACTTTGAGGTGAAACTGACCATATTATCATCTTTGACAGTCTTCATTTTGGGGGGATAAGTGATGTAATAGCAACAGAATGCAGGTTTTTGGTTGAGTATCTGGCATTTTGTTAATAAAAAAATTGCAAGAAACGGAAAGAACCAGTATAGCAGAAACATATTTTCCAGTGCTCTGAAAGACGGGAAGAAAATAGTGGAAAAGTTAAAACACTCAGTCCTGAGTGAAATAAGCAAAAGGAAGAGGGATTGAGGGGTCCCGCAAAGTGAGAACCAAGCACTGAAGAAGATTCCCTCGCAAACGATAACCGGTCAGCTCTTCCCTGACGAGGAAGCCCTAGCACATTTGTCTGGAATTCATGTAAAATACAACACTTTGAAATAGAATAGGCCAAAAATTAAATTTTTTTAAGTATATTTTATTGATTATGCTATTACAGTTTTCCCAATTTTTTCCCCTTTATCCCCCCTCTACCCAGCAACCCCCAACCCTCCAGCATCTTCCTCTTAGTTCATGTCCATGGGTTGTACATATAAGTTCTTTGAGTCCTCTGTTTCCTATACCATATTTGACCTCTCCCCATCTGTTTTATGCCTACCAATTATGCTTCTTCTTCCCTGTACCTTTCCCCCCATTCCTCCCTTCTCTCCCCACTGAAAACCCTCCATGTGATGTCCATTTCTCTGATTCTGTTCCTGTTCTGGTTGTTTGCTTAGTTTTTGTTTTCATTGTTTTTCTTTACTTTTTTAGGTTCATTTGTTGATAGTTGTGAGTTTGTTGTCATTTTACTGTTCACATTTTTTATCTTCCTTTTCTTAGATAAGTCGCTTTAACGTTTCATATAATAATGATTTGGTGATGATGAACTCCTTTAACCTGACCTTATCTGGGAAGCACTTTATCTGCCCTTCCATTCTAAATGATAGCTTTGCTGGATAGAGTCATCTTGGATGTAGGTCCTTGCCTTTCATGATTTGGAATACTTCTTTCCTGCCCCTTCTTGTCTGCAAGGTTTCTTTTGAAAAATCAGCTGACAGTCTTATGGGCACTCCTTAGGGAACTCTTTCCTGTTGCTGCTTTTAAGATTCTCTTTGTTTTTAATCTTGGGTAACTTGATGATGATGTGCCTTGGTGTGTTCCTCTTCGGGTCCAACTTCTTTGGGACTCTGGGCTTCCTGGACTTCCTGGAAGTCTATTTCCAATTCGCCAGATTGGGGAAGTTCTCCTTCATTATTTGTTCAAATAAGCTTTCAGTTTCTTGCTGTTGTTCTTCTCCTTCTAGCACCCCTATGATTCAGATGTTGGAACATTTCAGGTTGTCCCAGAGGTTTGTAAGACTATCTTCACTTTTTTGAGTTCTTGGTTTCTTCGTTCTGTTTCAGTTGGATGTTTATTTCTTCCTTTTGTTCCAATTCGTTGCTTTGAGTCCTGGTTTCCTTCCTGTCACTGCTGGTTCCCTGAATATTTTGATTTCATTTTAGATATCTCTCATTTGTTCTTTCATTTTTCAACCAAGCTCAATCAGATCTGTGAGCATTTTGATTACCAAGGCTTTAAATTCTCCATCAGATAGGCTGGCTATCTCCTCATTACTTAGCTCTCTTTCTGAGGTTTTGCTTGGTTCTTTCATTTTGGCTGTATTTCTTTGTTCGGGACCCCTGTTAAGTTGTAAGGGGGTGGGGCCTTAGGTTTTCACCTGGGCAGGGCCACCCTCCTTGCTGTGCTGTGGCATTGCCTGGGGGGGAGGGGCCATAGAGGGAAGAGTGCAGCTCGCTTGCTGGTCTCTAGTGCACTTTCCAACGACTCTCGTGTGAGTCAGGGAGTTTCTCCCACCGTGGCAACCTCTGTAGCCCACTGTCAAGTGAGTCTCGGTTTCCCCTTAAGTCAGCCCCTTCTGTGCAACCTGCTGAGCTCCGCGGCCAGCCCGGCCCTCACAGTCCACCGCCTCCCCGTGGTTTCTCTCCAGACACTTGGTCGTTCTGTTTGACTGTTTCTTTAATTCCTTGGATGTTGGAGTTCCATGCAGTTTGATTTTCTGGCACTTCTGGTTGTTTACTGATTTTAGATTGGTCATTATCCTCTTTTTGGTTGTGTGAGGAAGCAAAGGGTTTCTACCTACATACACCTCCATCTTGGCCAGAACTCCCCAAAATTAAACTTGATTAAGTACTTTTAAAATGTAAATAAAAATAGGCTATAAAATTTTAAATTGCACTATAAATTTGTTACCCCTGCTATTACCTCGCTACTAAAGGGGGCAGATTCCCCATCACCTCTGCTTGTCTTGATCTTATCTCCGAAAGTACCTGTGGCTTCTGCACTAGGGAGGGATTAGAAGCTTTAGCTGGGAAAAGTCTGTTCCAGGAGCTGGCGGGGGGTGGTAGGAGGAAGGTCCTTGCAGAGCCAAAATGTGACTCTGGCTCATATGAGCAGCAGGAAGCAGGTCCCACAAGAACAAGGTGGCAAGGAAGGTGGGGTCCTAGCGATGCTTAAATAGTCATTGGTTCAAATTAGCAGAAAGCTGGTGATTTTAAAAATCATACTATGTTGTCTTTTATCTTAGTTTAAATTTTAAGCTGTTGCATAAAAACATGGTCACGTAGTTATTTCAGAAATACTAGAAACCATGTATAAATAATTTAGTAAAAAACAGACAAACAAAAAACATGAGTTGTCTTTCCAAAATTCTTCATTTAATCCTGGAGATTTATTTACAGAGCCTAGCTATTTATCTCAAATGATTCCTCTCCCAAAGTAGCTACATTCCCATCTGGACTCCTCGTTTTCATTATTTTCAAAAAGGATAAACATCCAAGAGATCTCTGAATAAATTCTTTGTTCTGCACTTTCCCAAGATGGCTCTCTCTGAGGTGTGTGCTAACTGGAATTCGTGATTTGGCCTGCATCTTGAAAGATGAACCCAGGAAACCATTGTTAAGAGAAGAAGCTTCTTTTCCTCTCAATGCTGTTTTCTCTCCAGAACAATCACTGGGCTTTTACAAGTGAAATTAGTTTTGCGTTATTTTTTTTTATACAATCTTCCATATAATACAATAGCAGAATGTATTTCAATCCTGCATTGAGTTTAATTTCTGCAACAGCAACCAGATTGTTGCTGACCATACTGACCTCCAAAAGTGAAAACATTTTTTGTAGCTAATTATCATCCTGTGATGCAAGCAGCTTTTAGTGCTAGACAGTGCCTCAGTTCCATTTTTTTTTCTAGACGGAGCTCTTTGAGTTCTAGAGGTTATTCTGCAGGTACTTGTGTCTGCCTTTCATCTTCACTCCACCCAAAGGAAAAGGCGTCCCAGGGAGTGCTCACCGTAAAAGACTGTGACTCTCTAAGCTGTATGTAGATAAAGAGGCAGAAGTGAGGCCACCAGTGTTTGGGGGGAAATTTAACCTCTCCCCAGCTCCCTCTCAGGCCTCTTAGTTGTGAGTATTCTTTAGAACACTGGCCTCGGATTTCATATGTTATGATGGAGGATGTGGGTAAGTTGGGAAATCCCAGCCCTATGTTTTCAAGGTATTCAGGTTTTTTGGCTTATCTTCATTTTGAAGTATGTAAGAATTTAGACGGATATTCTTCCTTTGTGAAAATTTAAGAGTTTGATTTCCTATCTATCCCATCATTCTGTATTTTTAGTAATACAATATTTATTTTTATTTCTTTTTTATAATCCTAAGGATATGATTTTTTATTTTTTTTAGAGAGAGAAAGGAAAGGTAGTGGAGGCGGGGGGAGAGATGTCTGTGTGAGAGACAAAAGTCAGTTGGTTGCCTCCGGTACATGCCCTGACCAGGAATCGAACCCACAGCCTTTTCTGGTGTACGAGACAGCACTGCAGCCAACCGAGCCATCCAGCCAGGGAATGACCCCCCTTTGTACCAGCCCTGCCCTGGGCATTTACGTTTGTACCTGGGCAGTCTCTACAGTATGAGGTGGCCCTCTCCAATGAATCACAAAGAGAGCAAACGACAAGGTCTGCTGTAGGCTGGGTCTTGCCTTACCGAAACAGTGTGAGCCTAACCTTGGGGCCCACATACTCCTTTACATAGTTTCATCACACTACTTTTGCTCTCCCGCTTAGGCAAGTTGTGTCTAACCGTAAAGGAAGCAGCTGTGTGAGCTCGCCACCACGGATTAGCAGCCGGCACCAATCCACCCTGCGCGCGCACGCCACCACTAAACCCGCCTACTTCATTCACACCACTTGGTCCTGCATGGCTCCTTGTAGATGAAGACCTTAGTTTACTGCATGTAGAACCAGAGATTTGCTTGAATCGGATGCAAGATTCTAGAGTTAAAGGTCATTAGGAACAATTTTTTAAGACAATAGTCATGAAACAGGTGTTTTTTTTTCTTTTAATACCAAGGTCAGGATTTTTATGACATACTAAAACGTGTTGGTGTTTGGAGTTTCTAACGAATTATTTGGCTGAACTGTGTTCTCTCTACATTAAGAGAAACTGATGCAATGAGAACAGAATACCTCTTTGCCATCTAGGTAGAATAAAGTCTAATTCTGTTTGGTTTAAATGTATGAGCTTTATGCTCTCCAGGTGGCCTCTTGAGTACAGAATTTTATAGTACTTGTGGGGCTAGTATTTATTAACAGAATTAGTATTTATTCAACAAAAACAGGCACTATGATGCAATCGTTGTTTTACCCCAGATTTATCTGAGTGTAAGGGTAGAACGGAAATAAAAGTAGCTGGCTGTCGCATGTTGAACTTTGCTGTGTTTATACATAAGGTGGGATCAGGAATAAAACCCTGATCTGTTTTCATATGCTCAGAAAGTTTAGCTGTTTCAGGGGTTTTACATAAACAACAGGCATCTCAGCATATAAAAGAATGTTCCTTTCTGGTTTTTTTCCTCTTCCTTTTTATTGAATTTATTGGGGTAGCACTGGTTAACAAAATTAATACAGATGTCAGGTGCACATTTCTACAACATATCACCTGTATACAGTATTGTGTGTTCACCACCTTTTTTTACATGAAGTATCACCAGCTGTTATATAAATACTTGGTGTTGGATCCCATTGAACTACTGGTGCTTTTGAGTTTCGCCTGCATGCCACACAGTTCTCCATTCCCTGCTGCATTTCATCCGAGTAGCTGGAAGGAGAGTGCTTCCTCCTGGTTTACACAGAGTTAGGGACGGCTGTACTTGCAGCCCCACCCCCAGCGCCTCTCCACAGGCCCTAGGCAGCACCAAGGACAGGACAAGTTTGCCTGGTGGGTTGTCGGAACAGAGTTCTCCTCTCAGAGAGCATATCAGTCATGTGCTCATCCAATTTTTATTTTTAAGAAAGTGCTCTCAAGTTTATTTCATACAGGTTCCGGGCTAATTTTCACTGCGTCATTTTCTACTTTGAGACAAAGCAAACACCCGTTTAATCCTTACTCTTCCTTTATTTAGAATATTAGGACTCGTATTTTCCAAACACGGTCCACCTGGCTCCTAGTGGCTTGACCTGACTCTTGGATTGTCAATTCTCGGGACTTCAGAGCCTCCCTGGGGCGGCTTGGGCTGCATCCCTCTGACTCCCTGTTTGTAAAGCTGCTGCCACTCTTCCTCCAAATTCCTTCTGCTTGTCTTCCAAAACTTTACTCTTTTTTTTTTGGTCATTTCTTTCAAATCTGTCTCATCACTCCCTAAAGTTTGTGTCCCCTACAATTTCTTCCTCATTTTTCTTTTTGCCCCACCCTGTGCAATGTCTCAGAATAGTTTCTTTCAGGAGTCTCAGCCATCGTGTGCGTATGGGCAGCCCCTTAATAGTATGTACTTGCCCTGACCTCTTCTTCACTTTCTACATTCGTATCCTGACTGCCTGCGGGACCACCGGCGCTGGAGTTCACGGTGTCTCCTACAAGTCCAACTGACTTCAGTTTCCCTCCATCACCTCTCCATTCTCGGGTCACCCACCTTGCTGAAGCACTTTGCCATCGACCTGCATATCCAGAGCAGAGCTAGGATTTATAACCACCTTTCTTCCACCCTCGTCTTCATGTCAACACTGTCCAGTTTTCAGGTGCTTAACATCTGTTGAGTTTCTCATTTTTAAGCCTCCTCCTTGTCATTGCGTTAGGGACTCTTCATTTCGCAGGAAGATTTCTCTGGCCAAAACGCCTCTCCATCCTTCTGTGCTGCATATCCATGGGACGGTCCAATAGAAGTGGAAATACTCTGGGGCTGTGCCTTCCATTACCATTTCCCCACGAGTTCCTGCCTGGCTCTCTTTCCCTGTCCCTGCCACCCCAGGCTCTAGGCATGTAGATGGCTCTGTTACCTGGTTTTCTCTCTTCGCAGCACCTTTACACCTGCTGGGTCTGCCTCCTGCGCAGAAGCCCAACACCTGGCATTTTCACACCAAGCCCAGGCCTCGCCGCCTCTGAGCAGGCTCCTCTAATTTCTCCGAAACACTCTCTCCACCTCTACCTTCATTGCCCTTCCTGAGAAGGAAGTCTTTCTTCACAGAATTTATTTTTTATTATAATCTTCTTCATCCATGTTTCCAACCTAAGGCAGTCTGTCTTATTCATGGCCGTATTCCGAGAACCAACTGCAGATTCTGGCACTTTAACAGGCTCTCAAGGAATTTTTAAAAAAACTTTATTTAGTAAGGAAACCATCATGCGAAAGAACTTACTTGAAGTGGGAACAGAAGTAAATCAATTCAGGAGAAAATAAATCGTTTTTCCTATTGTGGTAAAATACACACAACGTAAAGCTTACCGTTTTGGCCATCGTTAAGTGTGCGGTTCTGCGGCCTAGGCACGTTCACGTTGTCGGTCGCCGCTCTCATCATCCACCTCCTGAACTTTCCGTCTTCCCCGACGGAAACTCCGCGTCCGTTAAACAGTAACTCCCACTCACCCCGTGGCCCCTCAGCCCCTGGCAGCGACCATCCTGCTTTCTGTCTATGAGTTTGACTGCTCTAGATACCTCACATAAGTAGTGTCATGTAATGTTTGTCCTTTTGTGACAGTTTATTTCACTGTAGCATGTCTTGCAAGGTTCATTCATGTTGTAGCATGTGTCAGGATTTCCTTCCTGCCTTAGCTCACAGGCTACTGTAACAAAATACTTTAGCCAGGGCAGAGGGGGGCTTACACGACAGACATACATTTCTTGCATTTCTGGATGCAGGAAGTCCAAGGTCAAGGTGCCAGCAGATGCAGTTTTTGAGGAGGACCCTCCTCCTGGTTTGCAGGTAGCTGCCTTCTTGCTGTGTCCTCTTACAAGGCTCCCACCCAGGAGGCCCCACCTTCATGACCTCATCTAAGCCTGGTTACCTCCCACAGGTCCCCACCTCCTCATGCCTGATGGCGTTAGGGCTTTAACTTCTGTGTCGGGGGTGCATTTAGCCAGGGCCTTTCCTTTTTAAGACTGAATAACACTGATATTTCCCTGTGTGCGTGCAGCACATTTTGGTTATCCATTCTTCTGTCAGTGGGCATGAGGATAAATCATGTTTATTACAAAAAGTAAATCATAGGTAGAAGTGAAACACTCTGTAGTCAGATAAAGCTATAGAATTAAAGCTAGATTTAAGTAGAACTCTTTAATTTTTTGGCTAAGTTTATATAATTCTCCTATATTAAAAATGTATTGGGGATAAAGCTGTATAAAATTGACTCAAAGTGAAATGTGAGTTCTTGTTTGAATTTCCTAGAAAAGGTTTCAGTTGTATTGAAACTGAATTTGGGAGTATTTTTTTGTTCGTTGGTCTGTTGGTTTGCCAAGATCAAGTACAAAGGCAGAGGGCCATGTTTGACTGGAACTCACCGGCCTCGTAGGCTACATCTCCCCCAACTCTTCGAAGGTGCTGGCATGCTCTGGGGTTAGAGTTCAGATGATTTGAAAGTTCACCTTTTGAGATTATGGTGTAAAGATGTTTCCTGTTGAAGATTTAGGAAATGGGCACAGTAGCCTAAGCTTGGCTACCTCCCAGTTCCCTTTCCTTTACCAGCTCCGGAGCGGTCCAGAGACCCCTGATCAGAGTGCGTCAGTAAGGCCCCCAGCGTGGCCCCCAGCTCAGGCTCTTGAGTTGTTTATCGCTCCACAGGCCTTGAGAGCAGCTGCTTTGCGCGCAGTCTGGGGAAACGTTCTCATAGGGCTTCCTCCTGCGGGCCCACTAGTGTTTTGTGTGATCCATCCAGAGGCCTTGGCAGTCCAGGGGCCTTGATTTGCATTCTGGTCCCACCCCTTGAGAGTGATGTGACAGTGGGAAGTTCATCTCCTCTACCCTTCAGTGTCCCTAAGAATTAAATGGGGCTCTAGCCCCACCTCTCAGAGTCCCTGTGAAGATGAAGGTAATAATTATAGCTACTCTGCATCCAATGTAACTCTTCCTTCATGCAGACCTGACATACTGTAAGGCTTAGAGAGTGGGGCTTGCTGTGTGTCCTTGTTGTCATTTTGTCCGTGCTGTTCCAAACACGGCTACACAGACGTCAAAGAGAGCTTGTTCGAACTGAGTGCCATGGGGTACAGGGAGGGCTGGCCACCTAAGCTGGTGGGTCAGTGTTTCCACAAGCAAATCATGTTGTCTTCAGTGACAGTGTCATGCTAACCTTGGTGATACAGGGAAGATGAATTCAGGAGGCCTGCAGTGCTGGAAGCCCTCATGGTGAACTGTGCAGATGGAGGGGTTGTAGGACACGCTGCAGAAACTGTCCTTGCGAATTAGAATGGGCCCGAGGGATGATCTTGTAGAACACAAGTTGTGTGTGTCTAAAAGGGAGCAGTGGGTGGTGCATGGTCAAGTTCTCTGCGTGTCAATAAGGGCCATGCTTCTGTGCGCACCCAGCAGTGGGGCCGTGCCTTCCCACCCAGCTCAAGGAGTGTTCTGCCTGAGGACCACCTAGAGAGGCCTGGACCTTTTCAAGCCCCTGTCTCCCCCAGCAAGCATGCACATGCACACACAGGACCTGGAGAAGGCCCTCCCAGGAGCCAGGTCCAACATGTGCCCCGCTGCAGTCCTGCTGTGCGTGAGGAGGGGCGAGAGTGGCAGGCCCTTGCCCGTTCAGCGCACATCAGATACATGAGTGTGTCTATGCTGGGAATTTAACAATTCTCCAGGGAAAAAAGTGTGTTCTGCTTTACGTTGGAAACCACTGACATTTTTCTTTAAGATTATCGATTGTACAACACACTTTTAAACATGTATTGATAGAAATTAGTGATAATTACGACAGATTGGCTACCTAGACCCACCCCCACCATCATCAGTGTGAAATTTTCCATAAGCCTCTTATTCTGAGTCCTGGACACTGAAGTGTCTGGCCAAGGTCTGCTTCCACTCGTGAAAATCCCTCAGTGTGCTGGCAGAGTGGCAGTTTGGGACCTGCCCGTCAAGGCTCGAATGGGTTTCGTTTCCTTTTTACCTACAGGCACAACTGCTGGGAAAGAGTGAGGAGGGCAGAGTGTCCTCAGGGCCGGTCAGCAGAGTTGGGCGGGTCTCTCACCCGAGCAGGGGTGTTTCTGCGGGTTGGGTGTGTTTGCACTCCGACCAGGCTCTCGGCTGCTGGATCCACTACAACAGGCCTTGATAGACACTGCTTCAGGCCACATAAAGGTGGCCCTGGACCATCCACTAGGGACCCACTTCTTCAGGATCTGCAGGCTCATCTTAAGGAACACACACTGACAGGAGAGATGGCAGAGGAAGGGGTGGGCTCAGTAGCCTGGGCCCTGCTTGCAGGTAGGTGGGAGCTCACCCTCCCTCTCCGCACCACTCTCCACGCCCAGAGAGCGTCAGACACCAACCCAGTTGAGCAGCCTGTGGCCTCCCAGTTTATTGCCTTTTGTTGGACTCTTTTGCTTTCCCATTATGTTTAAAAACAGTGAGTGATGATAGCATACTAAAATGGCACAAAACAAAAGCGGGCATGCGGAGGTCAAGGTTAACGCAGCCCTGAACCACGGTCTGCACTGTGTTACGTAATTGACGGGCTGGTCTGCAGATGGGACTTTGTTGTAGAAGTCGACGTTCTGAAAACCAAGAGCATTGGCACTGGTAGAATTCCGCGGGAAAGGACAGTGGCCCGAGTGGCATTCTGCTCTTCTCCTTGCTCAGGGCAGCTGTGGGAGGGACTGGGGGTCTTGGAGCCCCTGTGAGCAAGATGTGCGAGGGCAGCCGCTCCAGGTGGAGACTGGGGTGATGTGCTGTGTTTTGGCTTCTGCTTCCCTTGTATTTGTATACTGGGGTGGGAAATGAATTTTTTAAAGTTTTGTCCAGTCTTTAAAAATCCTAGCATGCCACCACAAAAAGAAAATCTACTTAGCTTCTCGCCGAAGGATTTGGTTGTTGACTTCTTTTTGTGAAATATTTGTGAGTATTGGTGGAGAGTAGGACTAACCAGAGGTTAGTGTTTGTGGTGGACTGGTCATTCTTACCTCTCTGAATACCTCTCAAAGTTCAGACTTAATTTCAGCAGTTCTCATGGGCTTTGGCAAAACAAGCAGACATTATTTGGGTGTTCCTTTTACGCCTGCCGACCCAGCGTCTTCAGGGTCGGCTCTGCACACACCACTGCTTGGCTGCAGAGCCTTCGGGCCTTCCTTGCTGCTCCACAGATGATGTTTTTGCTTCATCCGCTTACCACGTGCAAGCTCACCCTGTGAGGCCCACTCGTTCTTTCGGTCATGGGCCCCACCGAGCTCCCACCCAGGTCTTCTGCTCCAGCCTGGCATGCCTGCGTGGTGGCCTCACACTCCCCTGTCTTAATTCCTGACTGCTCTGAAAACCCTCGTTTCCTGCCAGACCCACTGAACGTGCGTTCCTTCGTAAGGTGTTTTCCCCTGGTTTTCCCAGCAAGCTAGGACTTCTCACCTGCCCGAGCCCCTCTTCGTACTGCTCTCGTGAGCCTCTTTCTACCTAGGTTCGCTGCAGGTAGCTGTCACTGTACTCAGGCTCCGTTCGGAGTTCTCCCTGCAAGTTTTCTCAGCTCATCCACCCAGCAGCCCAGTGAGTTGGTTGCTGTTTACCTCTTTTACAGACAAGACGCCCAGACACTGAGAGATGGACTAGTTTGTGCCGAGTCATAGCCGGTGTTAGTGCTGGGGCTGAGATTAGCATCAAGGCCGTGGGATTTTACAGCCCCTATCTTTGCCACCATGCTAGATGACTCCAGCCCACCACCACACAGCACTCAAGAATGTTTGCCTAAGGAACGCCTGCATGTTGGCATGCTGAGGGGTCCAGCCACTTGCACTGTGGTCAGGGCCACCAGTCGCACGGACCCCCATCCTTAGCAGAGCCCATGCTGGTTTAATGTCCTGCGGCCACAGCCATGAACTCTGTAAGAGTGTTTGAGCAAGGCGACCCACGTTTTAATTTTGCACCGAGTCCCACAAATTGTGTAGCTGGTCCTGCCTGCAGCCCATTTTTACTTTCTGTTCTTTACAATCACTCTCAGACATCAAATTGACTGTTCTCCAGAGACCCACAGCGTGTGCCAGGCTGTGAACTTCCAACAGCTTGCTAACAGCTGTGAAGTGACGATCCATTTATCACAGCTTGATGAATTGCCTTATTTTCCTAACTGTACAAGAGAGTTATTCGTTGTTGTAAATTGACCTTGTCACAGGAGGCTCATCAGAACAGGATTTCCGTGATCCAGTCTGAAGAGCTGACGTGAGTCATGTGGTCCACAAGCCAGGGGTAGCGCTGGTGCTCGGAGCACACAGTAGGAAAATAGGAACAGACAAGGGGTGACTTGTTCAAGTTTGAACACATCTTCCTCAGATCGACTCTGATTATAGCACCCAAATTACATGACCTTGAATCATTTCAGAGAATTTTTTTTCTTACATAATTCTAGAAGAATCCCTGGTAGATATACATTGCCAAGGACAGACTTGAACTTGATCCTGTTCCCTGGATGAATAGTGTTTTAATTGCTAAGTTGTGGTAAAATGCTGTGCTTAATTACAGACTCGAGTATCTAATTTGTCAGTCATTGCTGCTATTTGAGACCCTCTCGGTTGTTTTTGCTGTCGTCCGCTGTTTGCACTAGAATTACAGGGGGTCTTATCTCCTTGGACACATCTAAGAGGTGCTGTCACTTCGGAGCAGAAAGCAGGAAATAGAAGCATAATTTAACCTATACTGCATCCCTACTCAGGGAAAGGATTTTGGCATCAGTTACACAGATACAGAGAATTCCTTATCCATAAATTAATCCATGGTAAATTATAATTGGTCACAATCTGGAAAGATCAATTTAATAAGAGTCTCTTAATGTTAACACTGTATGTGTAGTCCTGTGAATTGATTCATGGGAAGGATGTGATGGGGGGCAAGGGTAATTTTATTAGAAATCTGGAATTTTTTTTTTAGCAGTTCTTTCCTCTCCTTTATCCTGGTGTGAGACTGCTTCTGTGAAAATGAGGAACTGAGACTGATCTTGGACCATCTTTTCTGAGATGTCCATCCCCTTCAACTCTTTGCTTTCATTGCAATGAATCGCCCCGCATGCAAATGAAAGGCTGGTATTCACCCTGCAGACTGGGGGGGTGTTGTCTGCCGGGCTCACGAGCATGTTCCCATCACTGTGCTCTTTGTGCAGTCAGAAAGTCCTGGTGTTTCATTTCTGCAGAGGGGGTTGATAGAATGCATTTAAGAGAACATTTAACATCAGTTACTTTAAAAACATTTAGTTATTTCTTGGCTAAATTAATAAAAATATAGGGAAGAAAATCTGAAATGAATAATGGTTTAGAAATTTCCTCTCTGACAGAGACCAGAGTATTCTTTAACAAGATTATTCCACTGAAATAGAAGATCTCACAGCAACTGAAAGATGTAATAATTTTAGTCCTCTTGACCTACTTGGGCCCTAACATCTAGAATTTCCCAGGCTCATCAAGACTAACCAAAAGCACAAAGATCTGGCTTTATCTCAAAGGGGAAGGAAGGACTTGGAGCCTTGCATTGGCCTCCTTGGCCTCAGCAGCCTGTAAAATAGAGCGGGTGGCAGGATAGAGACTGCAGAGGTCAGCTTGCTCTTCCCCTGTGAGCCAGTTTGGGGTGCTCTTCTCCAAAGTGGCAGGACGGCAACCGGCCCAGCGTCCAGGAATGATCACCGTGGGCTATCTCTAGCAGAAGTGGGCTGCCAGCACCGGTGGGCATCCCTCCCTCTCCCTGAACTAGGTCTGTTCTCAAACAATATTTGTGTGATGGTATCGAATTCAGAGTACTTGGAAAGGATTGTAAGGCATGAGAAGAAAGGATAATTGTGATTTTTCCCCATCATACATATAGCTGGAGTCCTAAAAACATTTAGGTACCATTCCATCAGTTGCTGTATATGTATTCCATGTGGGTGAACAGTCAGGAAACAAAGCCACTATTGAGTTATATAAATGCAGAAAAGGGATGCGAATGAATGCTGGCCTTCTGGAAATGCTATTTTTTCACTTTGGGATAACTCCAGTAACAAGCAGAATTTTCTGATGCACTTGCCAAGTAAAAGAGCTGAGGTTGAGAACGAGCATGAGAAATTTTAGCTTAACGTACATTTTGGAGAGCAGGGTAAGAAATGCAGTCTCTAAATACAAATATAAATGTTACATTTTTGACTTTCCCTGTGGAATCATGTTGTCATTTCCTCATAGAAGCATAAACATTTTCACATTCACCATAAACATAAATCATTGGCATTACTTGTTTACCCTGAAGAGAGTTAAATCTTCAGGCCCCAACTGTATTAACATTCCGCTGCTGTCTCCTTCTCCCCCATCTTTCTGTGACACCTCCTCCTCTTTGCAGTAAGAAAATCAAAGCAGCTGCAAAATGAGACTGTATTTGAAGTTTCTCTGTATTAAGTGCATGCGAAAGCCAAACTCTTAAGGCAGAAAGTAGTGTGGTCTCTTGTTACATTTGGGTTTATGCCATTCCTTAATCCTTACTTAATTTTTCTTCTTTGTACCCTACTCTGGCCATTCCTTCCCCACTGCAGTCCCCTTCCAGTTATTCCAGAATAACTAGTGAGATCTTTGGAAGGTGTCTTAGTGGAAAAGAATAAAGGGACGCCTGTTTTATGGTACCCGGATACATATATTGATCTTTTATCAAAACACATAGTCCAAAGGAGGGATGAGCCAGTGTTCCAAGACCCCACAGTCTGTGACCCCACCGTCACTGCCCCACACATGTCCCTCTCTTGACCCCTGGCATCCTAGTGAGGTTGCCAGCCATGTGGTTAGCCCTTCTCTGAATCTGTGTGTCAGTGACCAGATTAGATTGGTGACGTTAACCCGAGGACCTTAGGAACTCTGCTTCTTTTCCAAGCTTCTCATCATGTTGTCCAAGGAGCTAGGACCCCAGGTCTCCCTACCTGCCCATTTTGCACTAGTAGAGTTGATATTGCCAGTAAGTTCTCCTGCCGTTATATGTCAGATTGATGATACAGGTACAGGAATGCCTGGGTGTAATTCCATCATCCCCTTTTCTCACATTTAAGAAAGCATATTAACTTTGAATGTGTTACTGTTTTTAACAAATCATTCACCAAATCCTGGCACTTTATTATTAGTGATCATTCTTTGTCTGATGTAAACCCACCATGGTTGAGAACCCCTGACTGGGGGCACCTGATGTGACTGTGGCTCCTTACCCTGAGCCACCTACAGCACTTCATTTTCTGCATTGCTGATGGGGATTCTCTTCTAGATGTGTTAAGCAACCGGAGACATAAAGATAAACAGGGCTCAGCCCTGCCCCTTCAGGGCAGACTCTAGTGGCCGGGGCAGACACACGTAAAAGTAGCCCTTCCACAGGATGTGCTCTAGTGGTACAAAGAACAGGCGCTGTGGGACTCGAGGTTCGAATTAGTCTGTGAGTTCAGGCACATGACATTGGAATTCGGCCTTGGATGAGAAGGATCTATGTGAGGGGAAAGGGAGAAGGTACTCCAGGAAGAAAGGACAAGCTGAGTAAAAGTAGGAATTTGGAGGGCGCATCTGTGAAATGGGCTCACTGAATGTGACCAGAATGTAGGGTGCATGGAGGCAGGTGAGGAACATGTAGGTTAGGATGGTTATGAGGCTGTGTGCGGGCGAGATGGTCCAAGGCCTGGAAGAGGGTGTCAGGGATTTGGTCTTCTGTCCTGCAGGCAGAGGGAAGCTGTGGGGAGGTGTTAGCAGTCAGAAACTCGGGATGGTAGGGGACATTAGAGGTGTGGGGTGGACCAAGCGTGGAAGTCACAAGGCCACTTAGAGCACTATTATGCTGACCAGGGTGGAGATGGGGGAGCTTAGAGGACACCCAGCAGGTTGCTGACCAGTTATCTTCTTTATGTTTTCCAGACTAGCACCCCGGGTGCCTGAGCACACAGTTTGCGCTCCATAAATAGTTGAATTTAATTAGACCGATCGACTGTGGAAGACGAGGGAAGGGGGGAGGGTGTCGACATATTTAACATGGAACAACAGGCATAAGGGGGACAGGTTGAGGGCATCAGGGGTGAGAACTGGAGATCATTGGTCAGTTTTCCGGAGGTTGGATAGGAGTTGCTGGTGAGGGTGTCCCACTGAGATACCTAGAAGACAGCTGCAGGTAACAGGTTTGTCACTGAGAACTCTAGCTCTCCAGTCAGTTCTGCCCTTGGACCTACATGATTTGGGAGTCATACTTTTTAGTATCCTTATTCTCTTTCTGTTAGAAAAGCTTCTCATTGTGATTCTGTTTTCCCTTCTGTCAACTCGCCGGACCTGAAGCCCCATTCTTCCTGCTACAGAGAGTGTAGCTTCGCTGTAGGAACCTGGCTTCAGAGCTGTGGTTCGAGCGTCAGCTACCCTTATGTGCAAAGTCGTCTGACCGTGCGGACCTGCCGCACACTGTCCCATTAAGAAAAGAAAACCCAGGCTTCTCTAGAGGACAGCAGCAGTTCAACACAGTGCGGTGGGCTAGGAATCAAAAGGCCTGGCTTCCCTGCACGACTGCCTTCAGTTGCACTTCCTCAGCTGCAAAAGGGAAAGGCCCTGCCCTGAAGCAGGAGTCAGATGTGTCCTGCCGGCTTACACTTCAGAAATAAAGATCATTGTTATTAAGGTTTAGTTCACATCTAGTCACAGTTAGCATCGTGTGGATATTCTAGTGGTTACCTAGTTGCCAATGAGGGAAGAGGTGGTAGAAGGAAAAAATGTATCTGTCCTGACCACAAAGCCCCAGTTTCTGTCTGGAGAGCCACTCAGCAGGGTGAAGAATCCATAGCTTTAGAAATAAATGTATTGGCGGTTATGCGGAGCACACCAAAATTCATTCATTCCACTTTAATTCAACAGCTGCAGTTCTAGGCATTTTTTTTCATGGAAGTTTTTATATGGTGATGGTACTATCAACCAAATTAATAGATGCTAACTAGCAAAATATAAATATTCATTCCCGACTCCTACACTAGAAAACAAGGAAGCACACAGAGAATGGACCAGGCCGGCTGCGGCCGTGCACTCTGGCAGAACTGGAATGGAAAGTGGGATTAATTGCCATGTTAGTGTCACTGGGGTGCAGCTGTGCCCCACGCTGCCATACTAGGGGGCTGCACACGCCATTCAGCCCCTGGATTCTGGCAGTTTTTGGAAACATACATGTTTTTCCCCCCTGATATTTTTTGACACCCCCCACGCCCACCCCCTTCAAGGCGGTGTTCCAGCTGTTCCCTTAGGGAGTAGTTTCATGGGGAGGTTTCTTTTGTGGGCTTCCAGCTGGCTTCATTTTCACGATCTGCATGAAGTCGCTGCCTGTCGCGTTTATGTGATGTTATCCATCACGCCTGCCTTGGGACTTTTCCCTTTGAATTGTTGACTTCGTATTTTTGGTCTGTACGTGCAGGCTGTCTCCCGGTTCCGACATCTACGTGACAGTCTCATCCATGGCTTTAGCAAGATCCCAGCAGTGTCGTAATTCCCCCAGCAACCTATCTTCATCCAGCGAGACCGGCTCTGGGGGGGGCACGTACAGGCAGAAATCCATGCCCGAAGGGTAGGTATGCTCTTTGCCCTGTTGTGCATGGTCCCAGCTGACATTGCTGTCGTTCACCTGTAATTCAGATGTGAAAAATGACTTCCATGCAGCCAGCCTTCATCAGTTTACAAAAGAACAAAAGGGAAAATGTGGTTAATATTTCAGATGGAGAAATGTTTCATGGCTGGTTCAAGCCACTTCTTAGGACGTATATCATTCTCTGGTCTCTGAGGACTCAGTGACAGAGAAATCAAGTTACGTCTGTTTCTCCATGATGTATATTCATGCCTGTTTTCATAGTAGAGATTTTCCGATTTCGTCGTGTTCCCTCCAAAGTGAACCCAGCAGCACGCCGCTCGCACTCATTGGAGTTTGTTTTGCTCTTAAAGTAGGGAAATGACCATCACGTCCAAAGCTTGAATTTGTTTTTCACACCCCAAAAGCATTCTGTGATTTCAGCCAGTGGGTTGGTTTTTGGTTTTATTTTTCATGTTTTTTGAAAACACTACCCCAAAGTAACTATTTGCTTCTGATAAGACAAAGCAAAAAGCTACATGTACATGATTTTTAAAGCTACTAAAAAGGAAAAAAAAAAAAAGGAGTATCTGAAGCTGGGAAGGAATTAGCAGCAGCACAGCACATGGCACACACGAGCTCTGACCTGAGGAGAAGCACGGGGCCCCTCGGTGACTTCTGGCTGGGCTGTCTCTCTGGGAGAACTTGGAACCATCTGAAGATCCAATGTAAGGAGTTTATAAAAACTGATGTTTCTGTTCCGAGTTTTCCTCAAGTACGTGTTTTAACAAATGCACACCTAATTTGTTCGTTTTCTTGAGGTTTTACCTTGTCACAGAATAATCATGCTTACAAGAACACCTTCCCAGTGGGTATTTGTACCCTGTGTGTTGGTCTTCACAGCTGTCACTTTCTAGCTGCAAAATGTTTGTTAGCAGAGAGTAGATAATAAAACCACTGTAACGTATACTCTCTACCCACCTCCCGTCCTCAGTGTCTCCCCCAGGATTCCCTCGGTAGCACATCTAAAATGCACATCTTGTTTTAATTACTTTAGTGACAGAAAAAAAATTTTAGCACTTATTCATGAGTTCCTGGAAAAGGTTTTATGAGTTAAGTATTATTATATCACACCACAAACCCAACTAATTATATTTTTTAATTAGTAGATTTTAAATGGCCTGGTTTGACTTCAAAAATAAGAATTCACTGCAACTTTAGTGTTAGTACAGCTATAAAATAGAAATGAGCTAGCACCAATAATAGAAAAGCATTGTTTTCTTCTGATCGTGATATACTTTTAATGTCTACCAAAAATGTGAGTCAAAGCATCAATTTTTGTGAACATTTATATTAGAAACATGGTTCCAGTGCCCATTCTGCACAGTTTTTGTAGTGAGGTGGTAATTATTCAACATGATATGTGATATGAAGCCCAGCACAGGTGGTAGGGAGAGCTGTCCCCATTGTCTGTGAGCTCACCCAGTGACTGCACCAGTCCAAGCAGCACCCTTTCCCGTGTGGGTGATGCACATGATGGCAAAGGTGCTGGGGGCGGCAGGGAACTGTCCTCCAGCCTTCAAGGTTCTTTCTCTGGTTTAATGATTAAATCTGCACGCAATAGATTAACAAGAGAAAATAACCACATTTAATTACGTACGTTCATATGAGAACCTCACATACATGGGAGATTCAGAGACAGAAAGGGAAACCCAGGTATGCATGACATTCTGAGCTAAGGCACCTTGGGGCTTCAGAAAGAGGAAGGTCATTCCCAGGACGACGAGCAGATGTTCAGTATTAGTAGTTTGTCCTGTTCTGTAAATAGGTCATAGAAAGATGTCAGGAGTAATCTCTTATGGACAAAGCCCCTAATTTAAGTTCTAGAGAGTTAAGGAGGGGCCGAAGTTTGTCTTGAGCCCAAAGGGTCTCAGATGCCTTTAGCTCAAAAATAATCCATATCCCGCAGAGTCACACCTTGGGGTGACTCATTCTGAACCCCTCAATGCAGTGTTTTCTGCTGGATCCCAAACAGTGCTTGCCTGTATCAGTGATGCAAGAGGAGTTGGTTCAGTGTCCCATTCACATGTGTTGCTCACGGGCCAAGTTTAATTCTAAAGTCACCCATAACGAAAGGAAAACGATTACATCCCCTCCACAACTCAGCCCAGGAAAAACAGGTAGGTACAGGTGTGCAGTGAAACAGGAGTGTAAGCAGTCTGCTACAGACTCACGAGCGTTAAACTTTCAAACAGGTTTTGAGAAGTCGGTATACAGTCGTCGTCCCTAAATGCGATCGGCTCCTTTCCGTTGTCCTCCCTCCGATTCAGTGGGCTCGGTGTGTGCATGTGCAGGTGTGTGCCTGCCACTCCCCGGTCTGAGGACGTTGAGACCGTCCAAATCATCTGAGAGGTGAAATCTGACAGGGCGGTCACCCACGCCTTCTCCACTCGAGTGGGCGCAACACAGGCGCAACACACGGCACCTGCAGGAGTTTAGGACGGGAATGAGTGGCAGTTACAAAGTAACTCTGTTGGGAAGACTTAGGTGGAGTGAGTCCTGCCATCCTTGGAAGACTCATTTGTGGGCCTCACACTTTGGAGAATGTCGACAGGGCAGGGCATGGCCAGAGAGGGAAGGACAGACTGGCTAAGCGAGGGGTCTGGAGGCTGCGGTGTGAGGAACATAACAGGGACACACACTGCAGAGAATTGTGGAGTGAGAACGCCTTCTTAGGTGAAGGGTTCCACATGTCTGGGAGGCACCCAATACCTAGGAATGGAAGTTACAGAGAACTTCCCAGCCCGGTACGAGGGAGCTGTCTCAAAGCCGTTGGCCTTTACTGGAGAGCAGCAGACTGGCTCCTGAGGGAGGGACTTCTTGGTCACCCGACGTGTCTCATGTATCAGCCAAATGATCACTTAAAAACTCCTTCGGACCTGGACTGCGGCTCTCAATCCGTGGTGGGTGTTCCTCCAAACAGAGGTACAGTGGGTCTCTTCGAAGAGTGTACAATTCGAACAAGTTTTGTTCTGAGCACCCCAAGAATGGATCTTTGTAACCCTCGGGCCCGGCACGCAGTGAGTGAGTGTGAATGAGAGCTGAAGTTAACGGTCTGTGGGGCAGGGACAGTTAGAGCCGGATTTAAAGACGGCCGTGCTGTATCACTTATTGAAATCCAGACAGCCAGAAAAGGCCCAGCTGTAAATCCAGAGGTTTGAAAAATTGTGTTTAGTTCCTACTGCGACCAGAAAGTAAAAGCAAAGTCAGAATTCAGTTCTAATTTTTCTCCCTGGGCCTTTTCGAAAAAGCCTTAATTTAGTGCAAATATAGAATAGGATTATCCGGCCATCCCAAGGATATTCACTGTTCTGAACTAAACAAGGACCCTGCTCAGAGAGGAGATGGCAAAGACCGTAATTCGCAAAAGTCCTATTTATTGGGGGGCGGGGATGCGCAGTCATTGAGGTTTTCATAAATCAAGGTTTTTGTGTTTAATAAAGGAAGGAACTCTGTTTAGTGGGGCTTGGGATTGCGTTTGTGAGCGATGGTCATTTGCGCAAAGGTCACTAGGGAGATGGTAGGGGAGGGGTTTGGCGGAAGTATGTCCCAGCCTTCTGTGCAAATGCTTCCTATAGGTTTTCTCAACCTGGGTTCGTGCAATGGAATTGTCATTTTACAATTAAGGACGTGAAGATGAAATGCCAGTGACCTGGAGTGTGGCTCCAGGTCTTCCTCTTCCTAATCTCTTGCTCCTTCCAGGGCCGCGTGGTGGTTCTCCCCGTGCGTTCACCAGTGTGCAGTGAATAAGACACCTGTCCTGTGCACTGGTCAGTTCAAGGCCTGTTCATAGTTTTTTCATGTGCAGATTACTTATATCAGTTCATTAGTAACCAGAGACAAATTTGTAAATTTCCTCCCGAATGTTTGAATTTATACTCTGGCCCTTTTTCCTGATCTCAGTCAGGATTGACTGGGCTGATATTACGAATCAAGTCACATGCTTTAATTAAGAATATATTGTATTATTATTATGCACAGAGAAAAATAAAACTGGCTCTTTAAGTAGCTAAATATTCTTTCCAGAAATAGACATTTGCCTTTATATATGCCGGTTTACCTACTACTAAGGTGCCCTTCCCAAAGGCAGTTTAAAATTTGTACATTTTGAAAGTGGTCTCCAAGTAATGTAAATGATAGCAATCTTTGTCTTTCAGGCCGTAGAGTGCGTAGAAAATACTTATTCCAGGAATGAGTAGCATAGCAGATTCAGTGATTTAGAGATTTAGCCAACTACTGAGTTAAGAGAAACCCCTGAAATGTACCAGCTGGAAGACAGACGTGGCACATTAGGATGGTGAAATGTTTGTTTTGTCGGTGAGTGACAGTCTGAGGTTGGCTACACAAGAGCTAGAAGAACTGAGTTCTTACTCTGCTCATCTTAGGTTAGCTGGGCCTGATGGCTCCCAGCCTTGTTTACCGTCTACAGACTTAGCCTGCACACCTGTTCGAATAGAGTGGTGTGTCTTCACCCCAGCAAACACAGTGCTGGCTGCCATGTTCACAGGCCCAGGGCGAGCACACGAGTGCAGGCATGCGAGCAAAACCAGTAGTGCCTGTTCTGAGAGTGTGGTTCACTGCACCCAGGACTACCTTCCCGTCACGGGTGAGGTTTCTGATGTTGTCTTTGCCTTTGTTTGGGGCCGTCACCGCAGGTTTGGAGTAAGCCGCAGATCCCCAGCCTCCATTGACAGGCAGAACACTCAGTCAGATCTTGGCGGCAGTGGAAAATCCACACCCAGCTGGCAAAGAAGTGAGGATAGCATCGCTGACCAGATGGGTAAGTAACTAAATTTCTACAGAATTCAGCTTGCCTTTATTTACACCAAGGTGACTTTGGCTCCCTCTTGATGATGTCATCAAAGCAATCTGTTATATAATACGGCCCTGGTTAATAAATGTGAATGAGAATTAAGGCTTGGTTACATTATGTGTAAGCGAAAGCAACAAGGAAGACCTAAGAGAAAGGTCAAGGAATTCTAAGGAACCCCAAATCCAAAAAGTAGAAATGAGTAGGAATTATTCTCAGGACCGAAATGAAAATACCAGACCTCCAAACCACGGGTGTCCTAAGTATCTCCCTTTCCCCTCATTTGTCTGTTTCTTTTTGCCTCTTACAAGTGCCCTAAAAGATTTGTTAGTATTCATACTGTGAGTTAAAAAAAAATATTTTAAAAATAAGAAAGAGAGAGAGAGAGAAAGGAAGAAACAAAGAAATGCAATTGTTGTTGAGTCACATACGTAGCTTGGTTAGGCTCTCTTTCCTTCCCATATGCTTTTTCCCCTCTACTTTGCTATTAAGCTGTCAGCTAAGGACGTGTCTTAGCAGGATAAAGCAGCTGGATGGGGAAGATTTTCACTAACGAGCCTTCAATTGGGTGTCTGTACATAGCCCTTTCTCTCTATGTGTATGCAGTTTGCTACAGTGACACCGTAACACTAGCTGATACCATAAAATTTTGCCATGAAACATGATGAAGTTTCAACACAGTAGCATCAGAGATTGAGTATCAACACACTTGATACATCAGGATCTTGAATCTACTGCTGGGTGTTTTTTTCTTTATCTTATCTTTAGTAGCATTACCATCAGTGTGGGATTAAAAAGAAGTAAATTTCAGGTCTGACGAAGATACTTTTAAAGACAAAGGACCATCTTTTTTTTTTTTTTCCATCCTCACCAAAGGATATGTTTATTGATTTCAGAGCGAGATAGAGAGAGAAACATTGATCGGTTGCCTCTTGTACCCACACCCCGACCAGGGATGAACCTACAACCTTTTTGTTGTGTGAGATGACGCCCTAACCAACTGAGCCGCCTGGCCAGGGCAAGGCCCGCCTTTTTGTCCTCTCAGCAAACTCATTGTCTCGTTCGGTTTTAATGGCTGTGCCCCTGTGAAGGCACTAACCGTGAACATAGAAGGGATGGAGATGTAGTGAGCTAAGACACATGAGTTGAGGGAAAGAAACGCAGTTCCTGGGTTCAGAAGACAGGCTTTGTTCAGATATCTTCCGTGAGATGTGTCTTGTGACTGAAGCCATCTGTCACTCCTCACTCTCATCCCACCCACCCACAGCACAGAAAACCTGAGCATATTCTGATCTGCTGCTCTGCTCTTGACAGAATGTTTTCAGTCCCATATGTTTTGATACTGTTGAGATGGCAACGACACACGTGCAGAGGATCCCTTCTTCACCATGACTTTAGCTGCTTTTTTTGGCTCCTGGTCCAGACTTTGAACAAAGCTGCCAGCAAGCCCTTTGTTCAGTGCTCAGTGGCACACTCCCTACTCAGGTGAAGTCCTGTGAGCAATGAGAAGGTATCCTGGGGCTGGAGAGGGTAACTAGGTTTGTCCTAGACCTGCATTCATTCTTTTCACGGAAACCTCCCTCTGGTCTTCTCCCTGCACCCCCTTAGTGTGGTGGCGTCCCACTTCCCATGGATAAAACTCTGAAATTAATATCACTTGTTAGTAAGATACACTTTTACCTTTTTTTTTTTTTTTTTTTGCAAGACACCTATAGAGCCTGCCAGAGAAGGCTTTTCACCAATCAGTGGCCTTTCTCTCTCCAAAATACGAGGCTTGAAATAAAATGTTAAAATAAAAATAAATCTGGATAAGTTTTTACATTCCAGAAGAACAACCCAGCCTTTTCTAATTGGCACATCAGAAGGAATGTCTGGGGCTTAGTTGGTATAAACCATGCTAGGGAGAAATCGATAAAAATAATTATGTTCTCATTACACTATATTGAGTGTATAAAGGTCAGGCCTTTAACCACTCCATTTGTAAGAACAAAATTCTCTAATGACTTTCAGGTCACTCATTGAAAATGTCGAGGAGATTCTTACTTGTTAGCCAGACTCCTGCCTTTGTCCACAAGTCTGTTACCAACCAGTACCCCGGTGGAGACGAGGCATTTAGCTTGCTTAGTTAACTCCTTCATATCAGTGGATGTGCCTTTTCTGCCTCTCCGCCTCTGGCCGTGGTTGAAAATCAGAGTGAAAGAGCGTGTTGCCCGGTCCGTCCATCATGCGTTCGGGATGGTGCTGCAGAAGCCCAGAGCCGCTGCGGTTGGCTAGAGGCTGTTAAAGAAGCAAAACCGCCCGGCTTTCGCCTTTGGAGCCCCATTGGGAGCGCCAGCTGAGACTCCAAAAGGAAGCAATTGTTTTGAGTAAACTAGTTGCTGTGTGTCTTTTCTGTTGTGCTTAGCTTACAGTTATAGAGGACCTCAGGATTTCAATTCTTTTTTCCTCGAGCAGCATGAATATACAGGTAAAATATTCCCAAAGTGTCCTGGTAAGTAACGCGTGATTGCATCCATGCCTGTCTAGGTAACGTAGACCAAGCTAGGTTAGTTATACTTTGCAGTGAATGAACTTCATAAATTCAGTCCATGTATTTTTTAGACTTTTCCCCCAAACCAAAAGTTGATTTCCTAACTCTGCCACATCGTTCACGGCCTTTGGTTTGGTGGTACTGGGCTGTGCTAATGTGTGGGACATGACACATGGTCACCAGCTGCAGGCTTTACCCATCAGCCACCTAGTTTCTGACATGTTGTCTATTGTGTAAACTCTCAGTAAGCTTATTGCCGAAATTCAGTTTGCTGGTCAGTCAACTAAGAGATGCAGTGGCAAGCTGTCTCCATTTTGTCACCATGTGCTTGGCTGTGTTTGGTGCCCGCACCATAATGCCCCGTGCTGTATTCCAGAGCCGACATGCCACCTCCCTGCAGTATCAAAGGTGCTGCCAGCCTTCCGCGAGAGCCCCAGTGGGAGACTGATGCGGCAGGATCCGGTGGTTCACTTGTCTCCGAACAAACAAGGGCATGTAAGTTCACTGTCAGATGATGAAAGTGGCAGATTCCTAGCAGTGTACCTTCCTCGCAATGTGAAAACAGTACAGATCTGTTGTGCTATTCTCCCACATGGTCAGAGAAGAAGTCATCCTGGCAGGAGGGGGGCATTTGCTGCCGTGGCACTGGAATTTCTGCTGCCAGTGGCCACAAGTTTGCTCTGAAATAAACTGAAATTCCTCTTTGGTATGCACCCGCCGCCCCCACCATCTGGATGGAAGGCCATGTGATCGCATCACAAACAACCCTGAAACATTAGGAATAGAAATGTGTTAGGAATGGATTTTACTTGCTCACACAGTTGCAAGCATGAAATACGGTTGGAGCATCCGTCCAGGGCAGACAGCTTCCTGTTCACTCCCCCTATTGCTTCTCTTCTGTAGCTGCACACATTTTTGTCCTGGTACCAAAGTCACGCACTATTCCTTACCACCTAAGAACCAGGATGAGGAGATTATCATGTCCTCCCCTTTAAAGGCAGTTGATTTCTTCGGTCTGTGTGTGTTCACTGGAATATCTTTATGTTCATGTCATTCTGCAGGATGAGGAAACACTGTGTTTCATATCTACTTATAAGATGCTTACAGAACTTTTAAGGAGAGGCCTCTTGTAAGTTTTGCTCTAGTGAAATGAATACTGAAGCTAAACAAGAGAGCACAAGAGAGAGACAGAGGGCACCCATGTGGGTGCGAGCTCCCCGTGCAGGCTGGGCAGGGAGGGATTTGCTGATGAAATGTGGTGTTTTCACGGTGCTACTCCCGATTGGCAGATGGCCCCAGTCAGTCTGTCCATTTCCTCACCTTCATTAATAATCTTTATATTGATTACGTGGTAAACTAATATTTTGGATAGGTTGGGTTAGAGAAAATATCTTCTTAAAATGAATTTCACCTATTTCTTTTTACTTTTTAAAATTTGGCCACTAGAAAATTTAAAATGACAAATGCAGTTCCGCTCGTGTTTCCGTAGGAAAGAGACGTGCTTACCCTCTCACACAGCTCAGTGCAGACCCGCCGCCTGCGAGGTGCTCCATGGCCACACGCGGCTGGGGGCTGCCAGTTCCACGGCGCAACACGAGACTGAAGCAGCTCTGCCCAGCTGAAGTTATCGAAGGCCTGTAACACAAGAGTTGTCGAGAAAAACTAGAGTCGCACCAGTAGAGCAGCTGGGGTCGATTCTGGTTTAAGGAGAAGAGATCTTTATCTTTTCGCTTTGGGGTGGATCTTGAGCATCCTGCTCCTTCCTCCACCCACAGCGCACGTGCGTGTGTGTGCGTGCACACGCACACACACACACACACACTCCGAATCCTTCCCCTCCTCTTTCTCTTAATCCCCGCTCTGTATCGGGACTTCCTGCTGCCGTCTAATTTAAAATATTTATTCAGATATCTTCAGAAATCTTATTTCTTTGGTAAACTGTAAAATGTTCTAACTCACTAAGTCAATGTATAGGAAGGGTTCTGTACTCATTTTACTAATTGAGATACGATCCACACCATAACATTCACTTACTCGAAGTGCATAATTCAGGGGTTTTTTATCACCGAGTTGTGCGACCAGCACCAAGATCTAACTCTAGAAATTTCTATCACCCCCCCAAACCCTTCGTCAGCCACCCTGACTCTTCCTGTCCCCTCCAAGGCCCTGACAACCGCTAGCCTCCTCCCTGTCTCTGCTGAAGTGCCTGTTCTGGACACTTCGCATGAGTGGGGCAGAGTATGTGGCCTTTAACGTCTGGCTGCTTTCACATAGTTCCACATTTTTTCAGGGTTCATACATGTGGTGACATGTGTCAGTTCTTCATTCCTATGTGTGACTGAACAGTCTCCCATTGTCTAGAAATACCACGTTTCCTTACCCACTTGTCAGCTAATGGACACATGGGTGGTTCCTACATTTTGGCTGATACGGATAGTGCTGCTGTGAACATTCAGGCGGAAGTGTTTGTGTGAACATGTGTTCACTTCTCCCGAATGGACTGCAGCTTTTCCCATGGCCGCCGCCCCGGCTCCCTCTCCCAGCACCGTCTGCCCTTTGAGGGCAGGGCAGCCATCTCAGCGTGTGACGTATTGGCATGTCGTGGTTTTGCTTGCATGTCCTTAGTGACTCAGGACCTTGAGTATCTTTTCACGTACTTCTTGGCCATTTGTATAACTTCTTTGGAGAAAAGTCCATTTAAATACTTTGGTTTTTAATGTGGTTATTTGAAACAAAGGTTTTAATTTTGAGGAAGTCCAATTCATCTTTTTCTTTCTTTTTCGTGTGCTTTTGGTGTTGTGTCTAAGAAACCGTTGCATGATCCAAAGTCCTGAAGAGGCACACTTACGTTTTCTTCTGAGAGTTTACAGTTTTCACTCTTACGTTAGGTCTTTGAGCTTTTTCAGTTTATTTTTCCATGTGATAAGGATCCAGCTTCATTCTTTGTGGATATCTGGTTGTCCCAGCATGTTTGTTGAAAAGACTGTCCCCCCCCCCAGCACAGACTGACTTGGCACCTCTGTGTAAGTGACACCGCTCAGCACTCTGCGGAAAGCTGTCTCCTGAACAGATGCTAATGGGAAGGGAGCTGCCTTTAGAAATAAGTCTTAACATTCTGCCTTCTATGTACTCTGAGCACAGTAGGTCTTTCCTAATTATAAGCCTTTTGGCAGTATCGTTTATTGAAGTATTAAAGACTAATGACAGTTTAGATTTGTTTTCTGATTTAAATGATCTCAGTACTATTTCATACTTTGGCATAAGTCAAATAATGAAAAACGGATTCTTGAAATAACACTTCCAGTGCTCTCTGCCGTTGAAACTTCTGCAGGGGTTTGTCCAGGCACCCCCAGTCTTTCTTCGGTTTGTCATCGTTAGACTCTCTTGCCTGGAGAACCCCGTAACAGACGCGTGCCACAGGGTCATTGTCGCGTTTTTTCCTGACGCCCAAGAAGCCGAGCCCGCGCCTAAGCACGCCTTGCTTCCCTTGCAGCCTGACAGCCACTACTCGAGCCACTCCAGCAGCAACACGCTGTCCAGCAACGCGTCGAGCGCCCACAGCGACGAGAAGTGGTACGATGGGGACCGCACGGAGTCCGAGCTCAACAGCTACAACTATCTGCAGGGCGCCTCTGCCGACAGCGGCATCGACACCACCTCCTACGGCCCCAGCCACGGCAGCACCGCCTCCCTGGGAGCTGCCACGGCATCGCCTCGCTCGGGGCCAGGCAAGGAGAAAATGGCACCTCTGTGGCACAGTTCCAGCGAAGTGATCTCCATGGTTGATCGGACTTTGGAGACGGACAGCCATGGCATGGACCGGAAAGCAGAATCCTCCCTGAGCTTGGATATCCACAGCAAGAGCCAGGCCGGCTCCAGCCCTCTGACAAGGGAGAACAGCACTTTCAGCATAAATGACGCCGCTTCCCACACAAGGTAACTGCCCTTCCCGCGGCTTTGCCCCTCCCCGGGCCGTCTTGAGGCCAAGGTTCCAGCCTTATCCCACTTCACTTTGCCCAGGAGTATATAGAGAAAGGGGGTTCTTCATGTAGTGGCAGTTTTTTTTTGTTTTTTCTTTTTAAGATTTTATTTATTTATTTTCAGAGAAAAAAGGAGGGAGGGAGAGAAACATCAATGTGGTTGCCTTTCACACGCCCCCTACTGGAGACCTGGCCTGCAACCCAGGCATGTGCCCTGACTGGGAATCGAACTGGTGACCCTGTGGTTCGCAGGCCAGCACTCAATCAATCCACTGAGCCACACCAGCCAAGGCTTTTTTTTTTTTTTTTTTAATTTTTATTTTTAAAGGTTTTATATAAGTAACAGTTATTTTTATTTATTTAGTGCCTTTTACTCACCACCAAAATACTTTCTTCCTCCAATCCTAATGCTTTATTTTAAACTATGAGAAAAGTTTACAGAGTTAGTCTTTGTAAAGTTGTCTTTGACTTTATAAAAATGTTCCTACTGTGCACCAGAATTAGAAGAATTTTGTAATTTGGGCTTTCAGCTAGTGATAAAGTAGAATGGAACAGTCTTTTGAAGACATTAAAATAAAATCTTGACCTTATTTTTCAAGGGGAGGGATCTTTTCTGAGACCAACATGGCGTTATTTATGAGGCCGAAACAACCTTTGCTTTACACTGCTTGCCTTTCAGAGAACATCCTGCACCCCATATTTACCTGGTAGTTCTTTTCCTTAACTGGCTCCTGACAGTGATGATGCGTTGAAGTTGGGGGTGTACAACAGAAAAGTGTAGCTGAAGTTAGATGTCCCATCTGCCTTTCAAAATAGAAAAGTACACATTCCCTGTGTCCTTGAACAAGCCAAGTAAGTACCAGTTTTCATTTCCTCCTTTGGATTTGAGCCTAAAACCCAAAGGACGATGAGATTCTTCCTTTTGGGGAGGAAACATTCCATCACTGTCTTTTGGGGCCTGCTGATCTTTGTGGTGGCTTCTCCTTTTACCTTTTATTGCCGTGGTCAGTCACTGGTCAGCTTGTGTGACAGCACCTAACCCTGCTGTCCTCTGGGCCTCTTTTATTTCTGTGTCCCATGGGAAAATAGCAGAGAAGCTGAATTCAGTTTTACTTTTTAAGTGGGAGTCCAGGCAAAAAAGAGTCTGTCGGTAAACTTCAGATAGCCTTCATGAGAGAGAGCGTCTTCCACTTAATTCAGCTTTAACTCGATCAGTTAAACATCAGTGGTCCCTTTGCCTCTGTGTTGTTACTGGTAAGATTCTCGAGAGCTTCCCACCTTTTAAAATTTCTGGTCGGCCCAGCATTCTACATGTTTCTGTCTGCTTCCCACCCCCACATTCCAGTAATGAAGAGTCACTGTGGTGGGCCTGGGAACGACATGGCCCCAAACAGTTAGCAAAGTGGTGTCAGTCCTGAGTACCGGGCATCCTGAACCTTTCCACAGTTCCGGAAGTAGCATGTTTGTGATTCAAGTGGGTCAGGGAAGTGTTTGGAAAAGCAGAACAGAAAGCTGGGCATCAAATACCATAATAATATCATATAGAAGAATCACATGGCCCAGAACTGGGACACTCGCTGTTTTCGGCACGCCCCATTTTTGAGTTCAGCATAGTTTCTCTGTTTAGGTTCACTCTCGTTTCTTTGGTTTCCAGGTCTTTGTTTTGAAAGGAAGTTTTCTTTTTTCACAATGATGTTCAATCTGGGGATATATCTCTGGTCTCATTTGAGGGTAGTAGAAGAAAATCAGTTAGAGAGGTCTCGTCTGGTGTGGCATCGGCATGCAGTAAGGTTTGGGGAGGCTAGACCTCCGAGGCCAAAGCAGAGAGCATCGGCCATCTGCTGCGCCACCTAACAAATCGGGGAGACCCCAGGGGATCTACAAAGTCTGCACTGGAAAGCAGGCACCTGGGATTGCATTATCAGAATGTGCTGACTGGGGCTGCCTGAAGACCTCAGAGGCTAATCCAAATTTTCTGCTTCAAACTGACCATGCAAAAATTATTTAAATCGTCATGTAGAAATAACTCTTCTGTTGAAAGTCAGACTTACCGGAGAAGAGAAGAATGTGGCCTTTCAGGGAGGGAGGCAGGGCCTCCCACCGGCTGATGGGCGGAGTCACGTTCATTGCTCGGCTCTGGAGAGCGGGGTTGCTGTGTGACTTCAGACTGCTGATCTGGGCAGAGTCGGCTGGATAATCAGAGCTTTCGCAGCCTGCCTTTTCTGGAGGAGAGGGGACTTGCCACCAAAGGCGCCTTGCTAGAGAAACTAAAGTCACCGAAAATTAGAGTGTTGGTGTCCTCAGAAGACAGGAACAGCAATTAATGCGGAGATCTCTTGACAGTGCATAAAAGAGCTTGTACCTGGGACTTGGTGACAGAATCTAGATTACAGTGATTAAGTTCCACTGTGTATTTCTGCCTGGGCTGTGTTCCTACCCCCTCTGTCCTCTAGCCTCCCTGTTGGTGATTATGCAGGGGTTTTTTGTTGGGTTTTTGTGTGTGTGGCACCCTATGAGAACTGCATTAATGTAGGTTGGTAATTACATAGGGTTGTTGTATTCCCATGTCATTAAAAGAAGCCATACACACTAACTTTCTACAATTAAAAAGTCCATTAATTGCTCTAAAGTGTTGCGCCCTAGAAAAAAATTATGTATTTTCTATAAGGCTTATGAAGTTAGGGAGAGATTTTAATTTTTTTTTATTTTTGTAATAGGTGTTTTACTTTCGAGTCTTAAAGACGAATCACACAATAAAATGATTTGCGGAAAGCACAGGAGAGCTGGAAAGAGTTCTAATTTTAATATGCTTTCACCAGCTGGGTTCATTTTCTTAGAGTTCGGGCCTTGGCCGCAGGCAGAGCCATTTTGGGTGGTGACTGAAGACGCCCTTAGTTAGCGCACAGAGCTGCAGTCCTGGTAACCAGTGGCATTGCCAGCGTTAGAAACTGGTTCCGAAGCACGCTCTGTAAAGCTGAGACCCCTCCACACTCCTGACAGACACCGGATCTGACTCGAGGGTCCAGACTTCGGCCCCTGCCCTCGTTGCCCAGCCATTCTGCCGCCCCCCTCTTGCTTCCTGCACGTCTCTCTGGGAGCCGGTTAGTGCCCACGTAGGTGATCACAGACACTCGTACACCCTTTCTGCCCTCCAGCTCCAGTGGATTTCTCACCCACTGTGTTCAGCCTTGGCACCTTTGCCCAGCGTGTGCCAGTGTGAGTGACAGACAGTCGCTCAACTCATTTTGCTGAGCAAAGAGGAATAACTTCTTCCTTAATGTCCCTACTTTTTGTGTGATGACTCAAGGCCCCTAACCTGCAAACCATGTCAAAAAGAGCATCAATCTTCAGCTCCTGACTCCCAGAAAACCAGTTACATGTACATTTCAGCTTCATGTATGGAAGGATCAGTATTTGCAGAGAGCTGTACTGTTTTACATGTAGGTGTATGTATGAGAATATATACATAAGGTCCTTGCACAGCATGAATTTTAATAAAGTCATTTCTATGTAAGATTTTTTTTCATCTGCAAAATACGGGGACCGACACAAATAATACCCCCTTTTTGTTATAAAATCTTTTATTACAAAATCATAAGCAGGTAATTTTGTAACATAACAATATCATACTCAAGCACACCACATGACATTTTAGATGAAATGTTCAAATTGCTGTCCATCGCGTGCACGAGACATTCACATACCCTACCAACCACACTCAAGCCAGCCTTACTTCGGCCGGACGCTGTGTAACAAGGAGGGATTTTATAACAGCTTAGATGCAAATAGCAGTTAAATCTGGGTGAGCTGGCCAGTGTCTGAGCCTCACCAGAGGGGCCAGTGAAAGGCCAGGAGAAATGCCCGCCCACAGTTGTCAGTACAGGTCAGTTTGAGGAACGTGCTTTTTCTGGTTGACCTAATAAGTTAACTATTCATGCCAAACAGAACAAAGCAAAACAAAAAACTATGCTTTTTCAGAGGAGAGGTAAAGAAGGGCTTCTTTATGGTTAGTTTACGTGAGCATGAAGGCACGTCTTGGGCTGCTGCGTGGCCGTGTGAGCGTTACAGCCGGGTGGTTACGCTTTACTCTCTGTCCTCTCCGGCGTCCTCTGTGTGTGCCCGCCTTCTTTGTGTGGACATGAGTTTGTTGCCTTTACCTTTAACGTTTCTCTCCTAAACCTCATCTTCCTGGAATTTTTTTTTTAATTGCTGACAATTACTTTTCTCTCGTGTGTGTGTGTGTGTGTGTGTGTGTGTGTGTTTAGAGGAAGGGGAAAGGAGGGGGAGAGAGAGAGAAACACATGCGGGGAAAACATAGGTGGGTTGCCTGTCGCCTGCCCCCTACTGGGGACCTGGCCTGCACACCGGGCATGTGCCCTGACTAGGAATCGAACCTTTCAGTCTGCAAGCTGGTGCTCAGTCCACTGAGCCACACCAGCCAGGGCTATATTTTTTTCTTAAGGTAAGAATATGATTTTTCTAAGTTTTATGGACTAATTCAGAATTGGAAAGTACAGCCTATAAACAGGTAAACCCAGGACTTCTCTTCAACCTGGGGCGGACTCAGCTGGCCTTACATTGATGGGTGGTTTTCACTGATATTTTTGCTTTGTGTTCCGCACGCAGTCAGCATTCGAGATTCCCTTTCAGTTTGCTTTTGTACAGCAGAACTACAGGTGATCTGTCCTACGCTTGCTTGCCCCCATTTCTTCTGGCTTCTGGGAGTGGGTGATTATTTTCTCCAGAACTAACCTCAAAGACTAAGAAACAGAACCACTGTGGTTGAAATTGCAAGTGAGCATTGAGAAAATGAGGCCTCTGTCAAGCCGCAAATGTCAGATTACTTGATGTGGAACTCACCAAGCAAAACGCATCATTGCCTTGTTCTGTGAAGCAACTAATCCACTTATTCAGTCAACATGGAAAGCCCAAATTCTCCAAATGCCATTAAATTGTAAGACCAACATGATTCTGAAAAGACAGAGAGTCCATTTCTTGTCTTGTTGAAACCATCCTACCACGGTGAGAATTTATCCAATGGCTTAAAAAGAGGTGGGGATAGCCCGTCTGAAGAAGAGATCCCGCAGCCTTTCTCAGTAATTTCCGTGCTTACGCCCTCTCCCTCTGCCAGGTTTTGTCTCACGTCCGCCTGTTTGAAATTCCTCTAGCTGCAGTTTAAATATGCAACTAAGAAAAAAACAAATGTTTGTGGGGGGCGCTGAATCTAACTAAACATGAAGATTTTTGAAGGTTAAGATTACGAAATTTGTAGGCACCAATAGAAACCCACTTGGAAACAGTTTTTTTAAAAAGAAGGAAGCTTTGTAACATCCCTCCACTTCCGGGCCCAGTGAGAGAGGAGTACTGGGTAGCAGACTGAGAGCCAGGTCCAAGCCTTCGTCCCGGCGACCAGTGAGGTGGCCATTGGGTGGTCGTGCCATCCCACCGACCTGGTCCCTGGCCTGTAATCCAATAATACCTGGTCCACTTACTAAACAGTTGTTTTTACGTGTTTGTTGAGAGCAGAAACAGTTATCAAATGGATTGGAAACTATAAACATGCTTTTAAGACAGAAGGTTTTCTGTCATTTATGTTCTCCATCAGCCACCTTCATGCACTTAGCTAGCTACTTTCTCTCTGACAAACATGCGTCTCTTTCATAGTTTTGCTTCTCGGTTGTCCTTCTGTGTTTTCTCTGTCCTTTTGAGGTGCCAGACGTGGACATGACACTCTTCTTAGCTATGCCTAATAAAGTGATAATATTTATAGTATTCTCGTTAGCTTCCTATTAAGTAGCTCAGCACTGCAGGCGTATTCAGCTTGCTGCCCACAGTCGCCCCTGAGGTCTCTCCTGGTGCATATGCGTAGCCTCATTTCCCTTTGCTTTGTGCACCAGTGTGATCTTGTACTTATTAACTATCTCCCTGTCAAAGATGAAGACTTTTCTTCAGTGCAGTCACTTGACTGTCCCTTTTGCCAGCTTAATCATTCCAACTTATTTCTTTTCCCCCGATCATTTAGAATCAGCGTCTTCTGAAGACCTCCCAAACTGTCGAGCCCAGTACTGGATAGAATTGGCGAGTGCTGGACCCAGAGGAGGGTACAGACCTCCTCAGTCATTATCCTGCACGTTATCTGTCGCCCAGAGGCTTACTGGTTATTTGCACAAGTCATCCCAGGAAACCCTCCAAGTCCCCTCCCCTCAATGTTAGGCTACCAGCCAGCCTTGCTGCAGCCATTTGACAGGGGACTAATTGCCACTCTACCCCTCCTGAAAATACCATTCTTAGCAGGCCCAGCCTGTCTGAAGTCCATCCTTCCGTGCCATCCCTGAGCAGTAGATGACTCCAGGTGTTTCCTTCTGTGGCTTTCCGTGGCACAGAAGAGTGGCTGGTAGATGTTCCCCACGGGAAGAGGTGGTCTCCGTGATGGTGCAGAGCAGTTTCCAGGCCCTCGGAGCTTCGGCCCTTGGGGCTCAGATTTATATCCTCCAGGCTGCCCCACCCTGTGTGGTTCATCCCTTTGCAAGGCCCACAAGCAGATGCGTGGCCACCTTTGTAAAGTGGCAGTGCCATGACTGGTGTCCTTTCTGCAGATTGGTCTCTAGCAGCCTTTCCTGCAAAGTTTTCCACAGCTGAGAATGTCAGATAGCCAGGCTGTGGTGCCTTTGGCTCGTGGTTTCGTCAGGTCAAGGTGAGCAGTTTGGACACATTCAGACCGTCCCAGATTCTCAGTTACCTCGTTGCCTCTCTTTCCTCTCTGTGTGAGGTACCACATGTATGTGTGTGTATCCTCTCTTCTTTTCAAAATTTATGCTGTGGAACAACCCAATGAATTGAAGGTCGGTCATTTTTAGGAACGGGGAAATGCCCTATTGTTTGTGTCAAGTGTAAAGCTAGTGGTTGCTTCCTGTGGAATCCAGAAACACCCTGACTCAGTTTTCAGTGGTTCCTCCAGTTGGGCCATAGTCACCATTAAACTCACTTTGACTTAATGAGAAAAGAGCAGCCTTGTCGCTGGTAACATGCCTGTTGTTGGCTCTCCTTCGTCCACAATCCCGTGGAGACCCAGCGTGCCCTAGGTGATCTTCATTTACATCAGAGAGAGGGACGGGGGGGCAGAAAGGGAGAGAGAGAAATGTCAACGTGTGGTTGCTTCTCATACACCCGCATTGGGGGACTTGGTCCACAACCCAGGCATGTGCCCTGACTGGGAATCGAACTGGCGACCCTTTGGTTCGCAGGCCGGCACTCACTCCACTGAGCCCACACCAGCCAGGGCTGATGTCACCTTCTTGATCTTGACAATATGAAGTAGGATTTTGATGAAGTCACAACAATATGAATAATTCAGTGGATTTGAGCAGTGTGCACACTTCAGGGAGAGTTTGACAAAATACACAGCCCAGCACCACCCAGGCCAATTAAATTAAAATCTGTGGGATTAGGGCCCAAGAATTGTGTTTTGACAACTCCCAGGTGACCCTCATGTGCCTGTTGGATTAGGAGCCAAGTATGTACTAAAGTGCATACCTTCATGTGTTAGTTACATACCTTAATGAAGTCTTTGTTTTCACCTTTGTTCCCGAATCTCATCGGTTGTTCAGCGGAGCGGTCTAGACTCACTGTTACTGGTGGAAAGCGTGCAGGCATTTCCCAGGTGGGAGGTCGAGTCAGCCAGCACGTTCACGGGCGAAGCCAGTCACCAGGCCCAGGGGCTTGCCTGAGCGATTACCCTGTTAAGAATACACTTGCGAACCAAAGTCTAACTGTAGATTTAATTTCTTGCAGTAAAAGTAGGGCAACACCTAGCTTTAAATACAGTATGAGTATAATACAGTATCTTCATGCATAACCCTTACATTTAAGTGGTCGAATAGTTATTTATTTGAGTTTCTTTCATCAAATATTGTCTACCTACAATGGCCAGAGACTATTCTAGGAATGGAGAATATAGTAGTGAACATATCAGACAAAAGTGTTAGCCCTCGCAGAGCTTACATTTAAACAAGGAGAGAGACTATAAAGAAGATAAACACGTCAAATACATGGTGCGCTCCAGAAATGCTGAAGAGGAGCTCTTTGTTCAACAGTTGTTTTACTCGGAGTCTACCAGATCCTAGCATGGTTAGATACACAGGGGTGCCAAGGTCGATCTCTGTCTTCAAAGAGTTGATCATCTAGTACAAAAACTGACATGCCTCTCAGAGAAAGGATGTTTGTGATTGAATTCAGACAAAGGAAAGCCCTCCAAGAACTGTATATACTGTGTAGATACTGCGCTTTCCTTTGGTGTTCCTAAGCCTCTTCTGTAACTTCCCTTATTATGCAGTATGCACATTTGGCCAAAACCAGCATACCTATTTTGTAAAACATGGAGGAATGATTTGTCAATTAACAGACGATGCAGTCCACTTTCTAGTCTCATGGCTAATTATTTTCTGTTCTGACCAAACATTCAGGCTTTGAGAGCCTCTGGGTGTTGAATGCTGATGTTATCATGTCAAGATACTTGTTGCTGAGAAAGACAAAAACGGGCAGTTCAGATGTGCCTTGGGTGCAGCGGATTTCTGAATGAGTCAGGGACTGCAGCCTGAGCTGAATACGCCTCAGAAGTGCAAATTCTCACGTCCCTTCACCCCTCCCAGGTCACCCAGTCAGAATCTCGGGTGGGGCCCGCCGTTTCTGATTTAACACTTACCCAGAGGGTGAGAACCAGCTCTAGTAACTCTGACACACTTGCACTCACCTGTGGATACCAGTCAAGGCAGGTGAAGCAGGCACACAATCATCGTGGCCGAGAGATGCATGTGTTAGGCCTGACTCGTTACATGTCACTGTGCTGGCACCTGCTTCCGACACGGACTGCGGCTGAGGTGTGAGACGTCGCCACATCTGTGTTGTCAACGTCTGTGGGGTAGGTGCAGTCAGTTGAAAAAATCTGCAAACCATGTTGGATCTCGTTGCTAAGTAATGAACAAATAGCCACAGGCCTGTCACGCTGTTTTCAAGCCTCTCGAAGGGAGCGCTCTCTGCCTTTCACGCTCCTGCCTGTGCCGAGGCGTGCGGCCGTCGTGCCGGGTCTCTGCTGCAGCTCTGTGAGCTTGTCTGCCTCTGTCTTTGCATCTGTTCCCGCTCTTCTTCACTCCTGGTTCGCCCTTCCCCATTTGGTCCCTTTCCATAAGAGAAACCTACTGTTATTTTCCTCTCATTGGTCTAATGCACTGCGCTTACCTGAGAGTTTTGCATTCCCGTTTCTTAATTTTAAAAGCAAACAAATGGGATAATTTGTTACCGAGAGGTAAAAACTAAATGAGATCACGTTGCTTTTCAATTTAAGAGATGTTGTGAGAGGGTGTTCTCCTTCCCCTTGAGGCCCTTTTTGTTTTATTTTTGTGGGTATTTTCACTGAAGCACAGCATGCATGCCGAGAATGGCGCAGGTCATGGGTGTGTGTTGAGATAAGTTTTCACAGTGTGCACGTACCCACGTAATCACTTCCCACATCAGGAGCCGGAACATCAGCATTATCCAGACTGCCTTCCTCCATCACGCCCGTCCCTGCCCCACGGTAAACACGACCCTGACCCTAAACTCCTAGACTCACGTTGCCTGTCTGGGGGCTTTATGTAAATGGAATCATACCGTGTGTTTTACTCTGTGTCTGGTGTCTTTCTCAACCGTGTGTTGCAGGTTGCATTAGTCTATTTTCATTGCTGGAGTATAATTACATTTTGGGAACACATCACAGCTCATCAGTCCTGTTGATGCACATTTCGAGTGTTTCCAGTATGGGGATATTGTAAATTCTTGTACATGTCCTTTGGTATACAACGTATATCGATTTCTTTTGCATGTTGACCTAGGAGTGGGTTGCTAAGTCACAGGAGACACACACACACACACACACACACACACTCACTCTCTCTCTCTCTCTCTCTCTCTCTCTCTCTCTCTCTCTCTCTCTCTCAACCTCAACTTTAGCAGAGACTGTGAGTCATTTCCTGAAGTGGTTGTAACAGATAACACTCCCACCAGTCATGTATAAGAACTCTAATGGATTCGCATCCTCTTGGTCACTTACTATTGTAAGTATATAATTTTAGTCTTGCTGGAGGGTGTGTAGTCATCCCTCCTTGTGGCCTTAATTTGCATTTTTTGACAACTGGTGATACTGAGCACCAGTGTGTACTGGTTTTCTAGATGTCCTTTTTGGTGAAATTCTTTTTCAGATCTTTGCCCATTTTTCTATTGGGTTGTCTTAGGAGTTGTATGTTCTGGATAGAGCCCATGGTTGGAGATATATTTGACATCTGTTGTCCTACTCTGTGTCTTCAGATGAATAGAAGTTCTTTTAATGGGGTTCAGCCATTTCCTTTATGGTCTTATTAAAGAACCTCTGCTTCTTTCATGAAAATATTCCGCACTATAGTCTAGAATCTTTAGGTTTACATTTAAATACACAATCCAGCTGCGAATGATTTTTAAGATTCATTTTCACCTGCATGTATTATCTCAGGACCATTAGGATTTGGGGTGAGGTTGCTTGCTTTGCTCTCCTTTTTTTTAAATTTTAGAATAGTTTTTGATGTACAGAAAAGTTGCACAAGTAGGACAGAGAGTGCCCACATGGCCCACTCCAGTTTCCCTTGTCGTCACCATCTCACATCACTCTAGTGCCTTTGTGACAGCTGAGGCATCCATACTGATGCGTTATCATTCACTGAAGCCCATGCTGTTCAGATCGGCACCATGAGTTTTTCCCAAATGGACGTGCGGTAAGGGATGCTTGGAGAGCTTCCTCTCAACTAAGTCTTCAGTCACAGAGTCCATCGTAGGAGGAGACAGCTGCTGTGGTCTCAGCCTGAGCCGGGAGAACTCAACAGGGCTCGGGTGGTGTGGACTCAGGCCCTGTGAGGTCACTGGGGAGGCAGTGTGGGCATCCTGCTAGTAAAGGCCCTCCAGGTGTTCTGCCTTTCTGAGCTTTAAAGGTGTGATGAGTAAGTAGCCTTATCCTTAAGTCCTGTAGTCTGGAGTTTTATCATCTTTAACTAATGTCAAAATACATTTACTTCTAGTCACAGGCTACACGTTATTTATCTTACAACTGAAGTTTGTACCTTTTGACCACCTTCACCCATTCCAGTCCCCTCCCCCACCTCTGGCAACGACCAGTCTGTTCTCTGTTCCTGTGAAGTTTTTTGTTTTGTTTTGTTTAGATACATGTATAAGTGAGATCATACAGTATTTGTCTTTGTCTGACTTATTTCATTTAACATAATGCCCTCAAGGTCCATTTATATTGTTGCAAATGCCAGGATGTTCTTTTCATGGCGGAATACCATTCCAGTGTGTGTGTGTAATATACCACATTTTCTTTATCCATTCATTCATTGGTGGACACTTAGGTTGCTTTCATGTCTTTGCTATTGTAAGTAATGCCGCAGTGCACACAGGGACACAGATGTCTTTGAGGTGGTATTTTTGCTTTCTTCGGATAAATACCCAGAAGTAGAATTGCTGGATCATATGGTAGTTCTATTTTTTATTTGTTGAGGAACCTCCGTACTGTTTTTCCATAGTGGTCGCACCAGTCTGCAATCCCACCAGCAGTGCATAGGGGTTCCCGTTTCTTCACGTCCTCTCCAGCGCTTGTTGTTTCTTGTCTGTTTGACATAACCATTCCAGCAGGTGTGAGGTGACACTTTATTGTGCGTTTGATTTCCAGTCCCTAATGACTGCTGATGTCGGCCATCTCCACGTCTTTGGGAAAACATTGTTTTCCGATCCTCTGCCCATTTTTAACCGATCTGTTTTTCTCTTCTGTTGAGTTGTATGAGCTCTATATATATTTTGGGGGGAAATATATAGACCCCTTATCAGATACCTATTTCTCTCATTTCGTAGGTTGCCTTTTTATTTTGTTGGGTTGTTTATTTGCTTTTTGGCTGTAAGCAGCTTTTTAAATCATATGGTCCCACTTGTTTGTTTTTGGTGTCAAACCCCAAAAATCACTGTGAAGTCAAGGAACTTACCCCCTATGTTTTCTTCTAGGAGTTTTGTAGTTTCAGACCTTACACTTAAGTCTTGAATCTATGTGGAGTTGACTTTGTGTTTAGTATAAGGTAGTTCATCCTAATCAGCTTTTAGATGCCAGATGCCGTGAATACGCAGACCTCAAGGTTAAGGTGCCCCTTTGACCTTGGACGTGTGTGGAAAACTATGCCTGATCCAGTCTCCTCCCCTGTGTTCGGCTCGGACCTGGGCAGCATCACCACGAACCCTAGTTAGTTCTGAGGAAGGCAAGACAGCCACTGAGACTGCTAGACCCTTTCCTGCAGATGTTCCCATCACTTGCCTCCTGTAGACTTAAGTGGTGCCAGCATGCTTCCAAGTGTCCCTGACAGTCTGAACTATTTGTACTTGTCTTTCCCCTTGACAGCAGACGTTTAAATTATAGTGAGAAAGCAAGGAAGGCCAGCCAGTGTTTCATGAAATACTCATTGGTCTTTAACCTGGCAGTAACCCCCATCCTGGATGACACTTCCATAGCTGACAGATTGACCCGACGTGACCCGACGCACAATGCACACTTGGGTCATCTTGTCTTTGTCCTGCGTCCCTCAGCACCATGAGCTCCCGTCACTCTGCCAGCCCAGTCGTCTTCACCAGTGCCAGGAGTTCACCTAAAGAAGAGCTCCATCCTGCCACCTCCTCACAGCTTGCACCTTCCTTCTCTTCCTCCTCATCCTCCTCATCTGGGCCTAGGACCTTCTACCCTCGCCAGGGCGCTACTAGCAAGTACCTGATTGGATGGAAGAAGCCTGAAGGAACCATAAACTCCGTGGGATTTATGGACACAAGAAAGTGAGAATTCTTTTATGTCTCTTACGTGGTGATTTGCTTTTAACATGACAGAAAACAGAAAAGTTTGGGACAATTTTCTGTGACCAAGGTGGCCAGGCAGGTGGGGAAGAGTTGATTGGGTAGGGAAATTATTATTTTCCTAAGTAAAACTTGTCTCAAATTATTTCTGCGTCTCATTCCTCAAAAAAGATGTATTGTAATATATTCAGATTGGAGAATCTTAGATCTCCCATAAAACAGTACAGTCGTCCCCCTTATCCATGGGAGATACGGTCCATACCCCCCCATGGATGTCTGAACCGCAGATAATACCGACGCCTATATATATATATATTATGTTTTTCCCTATACATTCATACCTTTGATGGTTTAATTTATAAATCAGACACAGTGAGAAATCAATAACAATGACGTGATAAAATAGAGCAACTATAACAACGTACTGCAGTGAAAGTTATGTGAATGTGGTCTCTCTGTGATGACTGGTAACTGAGACTTAGCTACGAAGTGACTGATAGGTGGGTAGTGTGTACATCTGTGGATATGCTGGAAAAGGGATGATTCGTGTCCCAGGCAGGAAGGTACAAGGTTTCATTCATGCTACTCAGAATGGCACACAATTTAAAATGTGTGCATTGTTTTTTTCTGGATTTTCCCGCCCATACTTTCGGAAGATGGTTGACGGTGAGTAAATATAACCACAGAAAGCAGAACCCCGAGAGGGGACTGCTGGTGTGTCTGGAGAACAACCTTCAGGATGACCAACCCTCTGGTGCGGAGACCAGCCCCGTCCCTTTGAGGATGTTAATCCAGCCTCTCCATTTAATCTTAACTGGGCCAGGAGGCACCAGAGGGAATATTAGAAAGTAAGTGACTGCATAGATAAAGGGCTTTTAACAAAGTACAGAAGGAAAAAAAGAATAAGTGATTCATTCAATTATTTTGTTTTTGTCTGTACAGAGATTGCATTTGGGATTCATAACCTGTGGTCTTTTATTAATGAGTCTGTTGCTAATTTTGGCTTAGTAGAGCTAATTATTTCCTGTAAAAGAATGATTCTTTCATCAAACTTTTTATTTTGTGTTTCAAATTGGTTTTGTTTCTTTAACAAGAATTTATCTGAGTAGCTTCTAATGTAATTAAACAGAAGTAATTCTCACTTTTCTCTCATATAGTATTTCTCCATTGACTTACGTACTTCAGAGCCTGTTGGACCCTTCCGTCGGCCTTATTGACTCAGTGCCTGCCATCTCTTTCCTTTTGTTCAAGGCGTCACCAGAGTGATGGCAACGAAATAGCCCACACCAGGCTGCGGGCCTCAACCAGGGACCTCCGGGCGTCTCCTAAGCCAACCTCCAAGTCCACCATTGAAGAGGATCTCAAGAAACTCATTGACCTTGAAAGCCCAACTCCCGAATCTCAGAAGAACTTTAAGGTACAAGACAGCTTGGGGCAAATAACAGGTAGAGGGAAGCCAGATGGGACGGAGCTGCTCACCAGGTACACCCTCCAAGAAGTGTTGGTTCCCAGGTCCTCCCACCATCCCTCCATCGTCTCCCAATAATTAATTCACAGTGTTTTCCAAATGCTCTATTCCCACAGCCATGTCTGTCTTGTCTGGGTTTGAATCAGCCTGTCTCAACCCCCATGGCCCTTCCGTCTCCCAGTGCACCCTGCTCGTGGTACACAAGCTGCACTTTTCCAGAACATTATTACTCTAGTGCATTGCTCCTCAGGCCTCTGCAGAGGCTTCTGTGGCCCCCTTGTCGGACAGAAACTTTCCTCTAAGGGCTTGAGTGCCTTCTGTCCAGAGGGTTCCCCTTCTCCCACATGTAGCCCCTGCCCCATGTGCCCACAGCGCCCTGCGCTCTGGCCTTGCTTCTGGCCCTGGCCATGCAGACGTGCCAGCTGTACCTTGTATGCTCCCCAGTCCAGCAAACTAAGTCTGCACACTTCCCCTCAGAACTTTCCGGACTCCCTCTACTTCATGGAGCCTTCTCTCCGTTCCCTCTCAGAGTTCTAGGCTATACCTGCCTTCTCTAGAACCTAGCCTCCCTGCCCCAGCAGGTCCAGACCACTTGCCCAGAGTTGATGTTTGTGTGTTAGTGACCGCATCTCTGCATGGCCACCTGAAAGGGTTTGTTCTGCTCACCTCAGCTTGGAGGACCCCTGAGCCTCCTTCAGGCTCCCCGCTCTCATCCTCCAAGGTGTGCAGTACACTCACACTGCCAGGGCTCGGAGCTGGTGTGCGCCCCGCAGGGCCCAGAGGTGTTTCCCTCTGAGTGTAAGGCACTTCTGTCTGCGGTGTCTCGGTTAGCCCCAGGAGATGGGTGTCCACCCCTGGGGGGTCATGGAAGTAAACTTCGATGTGTTCTCTTCACTAGTGCTTAGTTAGACGATTTGTAGTCTATTTGAAGTGACTAGCAAGCTTAATTTATGAACTTGGAGAATTGATTGAAATGGAAGCCAGGCTGTTAACTACTCGTCATCCCCCAGCTGTGATCAGAATGCCAGGAAACGTGCCCGTCTGGAGGAGCCATGTGTTCTTGTCCTGTCCCGGCTTTCTTGCCATGATTCTCGCATGGTGATCCTCCAGATGGGGCCGATATGCCTCCTAAACCTAAAAATCAACACTTCCAGAACCAAAATGTACTCCCAAGACCACTCTGGAGTTCTGCAAAAGAAAGGATTTATTAACATAAACATTAAGATCATAAATCATTTTAAAGCCTTGCCATTCTTGATTTCTGTAATTTCTGTTTTATAAGCCAGCACTTAACAGTTCTGACTCATCACCCAGAGTACAAATGGTTTCCTTAGCAACCATGCAAAAGATAGTGCTTGAAATTTCTTTCTTTATCCATCAAAACCCAAAGAGGTGTATTAAAGTGTTTAAGGACCAGTTTAAAAATAAAAAATATTTCACATTTTCCCTTTGATTTAGAAGAAAATTAAACTCGCCGTGAAAGGCATCTTTCCTCCACTTCTTAGTTTAACATTTTTGGAAAGGGGTGAGCGTAAAGCTTTCGTTGTTTTCGTTCACTCATGCACTGGAAATAATCAAAAACAAATGTCTATTTTGCCATTATTTTAGGACTTGGCTTTTATTTCCAAAATGAATTACTTTAAAACATTTCTATTTGAAGTGGGGGTGCACATTCTTTATGTCATGATGATATTACTGTCAGACCCTCTGCAAAGAAAGTGCTTCTGCTGGTGAAACTATTACCAGAAGCAGGAGCTGGAAATATCCTGTATTTTCTCCAGTTTCATCCTTTTTGGTTTGGTTTCAGATAAGTACAGCTAAGTAGCTCCACGTGTCTTCTGAGATTTATCGTCTGAATAACCGAGGCTCTGCCGTGTCAGGAAGGCCAGCGTGCCCATGGAAAGGCTTCCAGGTCCCACCCTGGCTCCAGGCTCTAAGCCACTGCATCAGGCTTCAGGTGCCAGGAGGGGCCAGCTTCAGGCCACATCACTTGAAACCCACTGATAACCACATTAGCTTTATTGGCCAGCAACTGCTACCTGTGAGAGCTCATTAATTCGAGTCCAGCATCACTCCCAGGCTCTTCTGCAGCTGGGTGAGATGCCGGATGCTTGGCGGTGCTCCGCTGGGCAGGCTGCTCTGAGAGGTGGGGCTGCAGGGCCCTGTGCAGAGGCTGTGGAGCCCCCACCTCCAGGGAGATGGCAGAGCTGTAGTGCTCTAAGAATCCTTGGCGGGCAGAGATGGAACAACCTTATTTTCCATGAGGGCTGCTGACGGTGACACGTGAACAGGCAGCAGTGCACACCAGTAGTCCTGCTTCCTGCCAACACTCAGGTGTAGACCAAAGGAAGAGGCCCAGGCAGCTTCAGTGTTTAGGAAGACCTGATGCCTGCTTATTGCAAGTGTGGGGAACCCAATTCCCTGAGAGCCAGGAGGACTGGAAAAGGGAGAGAACAGGAGACTGACCTGGAGCAAGGTGCCACCTCGCTAGGTCCTGTTCCTCGGCTTTGAAAGAGAGAACCACAGTAGATCAATGGTGCTCAAACGGTTTTAAAGCCCAGAAACTTTTTTTTTAAATAAAATTATCCATGGGAGCCAATAGGTAGAACTGCGAGAGCAGAGTTTCTCTGATGCGAGGGGTGGATGTCATCGGCCCCTGGGTTCCACCTGAACATCTCCTGTCCTCGGGAAGTGATGTTGTGATGAGCACCTAGGGCTCCTTGGAGTACAGTCTGAAAACCCCCTGGCCTGATCCTCTCTCAGATGCCTTCCCATTAGGCCGTCCGTTTCATTGCGGTTCTTTCCACAGTGGACCGCTAGCCCTGGGCAGGGCCAGTGGCAATCTCAGGTCTAAACTGCAAGAAAGGTAGAGGGTGCTGTGAGAACGGAGAGGTGTGCACACCTTTAAGACTGGAATTGAAGAGGAATGGGGTGAGGAACCATCTGAACGAGTTTGGACGAGACTAGGTCCTGCTACTTTTTGGTGGGCGGGACACATGTAAGCATACTGCCTCCTTCCATCGCGTATCCTGCCTGCCTTTACTGCAGGACGTTATAGTTTCTAGTAAAGCATGCTGCTCGAAGGACCTCTCTTCAGGGCAGCTGTTTGCTGCTATGAGGCGCATATTAATATTTCCCAAAGAGACCAAAACTAGAATTGGGGGAAATTTTCTCTCTTGTAAAACCATCAGGGTGGGAATACTCACTGGAGAAGGAAATCCCTTTGCCGAACTCAAGAGCTAAAAAGAAAGACGGAGAGCAGGTTTTGAATAGACAGATCTGAGATCTGACTCGGTAGGCAGAAGCCCACATGACAGTCCTAGAGCCTAGCAGATGGAACAGAGATGACCTGGTGTGTTCGTTGCTGTTTTAAATGACTATTGTCGAGCCATTTAACCCCTCAGATGCCCACTCTTCTCTGTAAAGTGAGAAGAGAAATCGTTATTTCTATACCAACTTCCCTCCACTTGAAGACTCACAGAACGTTTATCATAGCGGCTTCGTTCTCTAGGCAAGCACTTGTGTGCCTTGGGTTTAGCTCATCGTGAATTTTTAAAAATGAGCACAATTTTTACACAATTGATTACTCCTGAGACTCATTTCCAATGTTTTTGATCAATACTTTTTTATGTATTTATGCAGCAACTGTGCACACCACACTGTGGGTAATGTTGGCTTGATTAACCCTTGGCTTGTTGAATGGAATTGCATTAGACCCAGAGCACATGAATGAACCCGAGGGTCGAGGCTGTATCCTGTGCGCTCCCTAAATGAAGCCACTGTTTTGTGATTGTCTCTCTGCCTCTTCAAAGTGTCATGGAAAGTCCCACCGGGGCTTCCTGCCAGCAGTGACTCAGCCCTCCTACTCACATCTTTACCTGTTCCCCGCGTTGTTCTCCCTGCTAAGGTGAACAGCAGTCTAAGAGGAATTCAATAAATAGCAGCGTTATTGTTAACAGACCAGATACTCTGTTGGCTTTCAGGATACTGAATACTTAATTTTTATTAATGTGCCTGTTGTTTCTTGGTGAATGGGATTCTCAAGAGCTTGCTGTTTGCAGAAAAATCTCAAAATCAAGTCTGGTCACAAAGACAAAGGACATCAGTAAGATAAAAAGATACAGCTACCTGGAACACGTGTCATTTTTCTACATGCATATAAATATTTGTCGTTTATAAAGACGACTTCCCTATTTTCATTTCATGAATAGAAATCTATCTCAAAAATAAATTGTTGCCAAAACTCATTAAATATAATTATAGCAGTTAATGTTTATCAAGAGCCACCTATTATTTGGACAAGCTTCTGAGGGTGCCTTCCTGGCACCGCGGCTGTTCCTCTGGGGGCTTCAACATTGTTTCCTAGTACACTTTACCGATATACATCTCTGTGAACACCCAGGGTTCACTTAACCCCTGGTAATCCAGAGAGATGTTGTGTCCCCGTTTAATAGACAAGGACTTGGGCTCAGAGAGACTGCATGATTCAGTCAGTGACAGAGCTTTCCGGTGCAACTCATGTTTGTGTGCCCCTCGCCTTGTTCTCCCCCATGACACGGTATTGATGAATCTCTTAATGACATGTCTGAACTCTGTGCTGAGCACTGATGGGCAGCGTGCTGGGCTTTGAGGATGTGATGAGCAGGAACTCATTTTGGCTGTAAGGTGGTGGACCTTGAGGCTTGCTTGTTGGGTTCCGGGATTTGACTGGGTGTGTCTGAGAGCAATGTTTTCGTTAACCCACTCGTTCCCCAAAACCTGGGGCTTGGGTGTGAGAGCCGGAAAACTGACCTTCTGTGGTCTTTGTGCTGTTTTTCAGTTCCAGGCACTCTCCTCGCCGCAGTCTCCCTTCCCCACCACCCCCACCTCACGGCGGGCCCTGCACCGAACGCTGTCGGATGAGAGTATCTACAGTGGCCAGAGGGAGCACTTTTTCACCTCGAGGGCTTCGCTTCTGGACCAAGCCCTGCCCAATGACGTCCTCTTCAGTAGCACCTACCCTTCTCTCCCCAAGTCTCTTCCGTTGCGGAGGCCGTCGTACACCTTGGGCATGAAGTCACTTCATGGTGAGTTGGTTCGTGGCTTGAGCTGAATGGCCCTGCCGATGAAGAACAGTGTCCCCAGAAACGACTGTCACTCACTCTGCTGAGGGAATGACAACTGGAGGAAGTGCTCCTGACGTGCTCAGGGTATCTCAGCTTACCCACACCCCTCGTCTGGCGTCTTCACAGCAGTCCCAGACCACAGGGCGCAGTCAGCCTCACCGGGCCATAAGTCACCTGCGGTGTTTGTGGTTTTCTTAACTAAGATGTAATTGACATATAACACTGTATTCGTTTCAGGTGTCAGCATAATGATTGATACTTGTTTATATTGGAAAATGATCACAGTGAGTCTAGTTACCATCTGTCACCATACAAAGTCGGTGTTTTTCATGAGAACTTTGAAGATTTACTCTCCTAGAAACTTCCAACTATGCAGTATAGTACTGCATGGGGCAAAAGTAGGCTCACAGCTGTTCGTGTAGAAAATACACAATAATTAATAAGTAACAACACAAGAATGAACTTTGCGTTTCGTGTACTCACAACTAGAAACCTAGTTGTCCCCCCATATTATTAACCGTTGTCCCCATGCTGTGCGTCCTCGGGACCTGCCTTTCTCTGACAGACATTTCACAGTTGGCACAATGCCCTCAAGGCCCCGCGTGCTGCTAATAGCAAGATTGCATTTTGTATGGCTGAATAATGTTTCGTGGGGTGTATATACCACATTTTCTTTATCCATTCCTTCATCAGCAAACACTTAGGTCATTTCCATATCTTGGCTATTGCAAATAATGCTGCAGTGAACAGAGAGGTGCATGTATCTTTTCAAACTAGAGTTTTTATTTGGGGGGGGGGGAATACCCAGAAGTGGAAGTGCTAGATCATATGGCAGTTTTATTCTGAGGAGCCTCTACACTGTTTTCCAGAGGAGCTGCACCAGTTTATGTTCCTGCTGACAGTGCACAAGGGTTCCCTTTGCTGCACATCCTCGCCAGTACTTGATCTTGCCTTTTTGATAACAGCCACCCTAACAAGTGTGAGGTGACATCTCATTGTGATTTTGTTTTGCATTTTCCTAATGACTAGTGATGTTGAGCATCTCTTTATGTACGTATATGGGCCATCCGTAAGTCTGTTTAGATCACCTGCCCATTCTGTCTTTAGAGTGTTTGCTGTTCGCTGTTGAGTTGTGAGTTCTGTGTGTTTTGGATATTAACCTCTTATCCAATACATTGTTTGAAAATAGTTTTCTCTTCAATAGATTGCTTTTTCATTTTGTTGATGGCTTCTTGGCCATGCAGGAGCTTTTTCGTTTGATGTAGTCACACTTGTTTATTTTTGCTGTTGGTGTCATCTAAAAATGTATTGCCATAACCAATGTCATTGCCATAACTGATGTAAAAGGAGTAGGTCTAAGAGTGGTGGGTTATGAAATTACCACCTGTGTTTTCCACTAGGAGTTTCTGGTTTCATGTCTCACGTTCAAGCCTTTAATCCATCTTAATTTTTGTGTGTGGTGTGAGATAATAGTCCAGGTTCATTCTTTTGCATGTGGTTATTAGTTTTCCCAGCACCATTTATTGAAGAGACTGTCCCTTCCCCATTTTCTGTTCTTGGCTCCTGTGTTGTTAATTAATTGACCATGTATGTGTGGATTTATTTCTGGACTCTTTATTCTATTCCAATGATGTCTATTTCTGTTTTTATACCAATACCATAGTTGTGATTACTAGAGCTTTGTAATACAGTTTGAAATCAGGAAATGTGGTGCCTCCACATTTGTTCTTTGTTCTTTCCCAGGATTACTTTGTTCATCTTTCCCAAAATTACGTTAGTATTTGAGGTCCTTTGTGATTCCAAACCAATTTTAGTATTGTTTGTTCTAGTTCTGTGAAAAATGCCATTAGTAGTTTGATAGGGATTGCCTCGAACCTGTAGATGGCTCTGGGCAGTGTGGGCATTTTCACGATGTCAGTTCTTCCAGCCCATCACCATGGCATGTCCTTCCATTTATTTGTGTTGTATTCAGTTCCCTTTTTTCAGTGCTTACAATTTCCTCAGTGCAGGTCTTTTACTTCCTCGGTTAAATTTATTCCTAGGTATTTTATTATTTTTGATGCGATTGTAAATAGAATGGTTTCCTTAATTTCTCTGATATAGTTTGTTCTTAGAAACATGACAGATTTGTGTAGAAATGTAACGAATTTTGTGTATTGACTTTGCATCCTGCAACTTTACTGAATTCATTATTAGTTCTTAGTTTTTTGGTGGAGTCTTTAACACTCTCTAATATGTCATCTGCAAATAGTGAGTTTTACTTTTTCCTTTCCTATTTGGATGCCTTTTATTTCTTTT
>VMDR010004652.1:0-58023 GCA_007922815.1 Macrotus californicus
ATATACAATTATGAAAAATAGAATAACAAAGTAGGCAATATTTCAAATTAAGTTCCCAAATGTACATTTCATTTAAGCTTAACAAACTATCATTTATATTGCAGTAATACCATTTAATTATTAAAAACCCTATCCAACCAGATTAATAACTATGTAAAAGATGCTTGTCTAAATTTTAAATTTTCCTCTGCTCCTCATTATGAAGACTATCCCTCATTTTAGAGAGCATTTTCTTCTGTCCCTCAAAGACCTGCTGTTAACTCATTTTTAATGCTGTAAATTATTTACAATGCAAAGCAAAACAGAAGATGTCATGGATGCATCATTTTATGTTTTTCACCTACTTTATCTTCTTGGGCTCAGGCAAATTTTAGAGGAACATCATTTATAAAGATCTCACATCTAAAACCTTGTGTTAAGGAAGGAAAGCAGTCTGTGCTGGTCTGCGTGCTAGGTACCTTTCTGGATGCTGGACATGCTTTATCTCAAATACTTTTTGCAGTAAGTCTGTGAGACAAGTATTATTGCCCCATTTCGCAGATAAGAAAGGAGAGGTTTGAGGAGGTTACACAGCCAGTGAGTAGTGTGGCCTGATCTGACCCCACGTCGTCTGCCTCACCGTTTTGTGCTTTCTCGGCTAAGTCACACTGCTGCTTGTGCTAATTACCCACCATAATTCCAACGCTGCTGTTCATATCACATTCCTTTGCCTTGCATTTGACTTTTGCTGGATCATTAGCAACCTGAGCTCCCGATAACAGCAGCGGGGCCAGCCCCCTCCTGACACACTGTGTGCGTGTATTTAAATTGGTGGTTTTATGAATCCATGCCGTGGAAATTCAGTCTCACGGGGGAAGAGTCTGGGAACTTGGCAATCAGACAGGATGTGCTGGGGAAGTTTCTGTCTGTCTTTAAAATGTTTTTGAAGTTTCTGCTTGTTTTACATTTGTTTTCACTCCGTGGTTATCACGATCTTGGCCTCAGGATACTAGACCATCAGACCTCAGGTGCTCCGGGGGATTTGCATGTGGTGGGGAGGCTGTTTTTATTCCGTGGGAGCCATTGCTTCCTTCATTGAGTTTGGCCTTCGGAGCCTTTGGATTCAAAGAGAAGCTTCAGAGACTCACTGCACCACGATACCACATCTAGCAAGTCAGAATGATGACCCTTGCTCAAGGGTGGAGGCCCAAAAGCCTGGGAAAGACAAGTCCATTACCATGGTTACTGCAGAGCCCAGGACTGAAAAGGTTGTATACGTGTTGATGGGGGGTGGGGGATGGAAAATGAAAGTCATTCCCTCTCTGTGAACTCAGTGACAAGGAGCCAGTCCACTCCCAACACTATTTACTCCAAAACTTATGAGACATTGAAGGCACCTTGCAGAGACCCCCCAGCCAGGCCCTCAGAATGGCTTCTGTCTGGTTGGCTACCAATCAGGGACAAAGCTGGCTCATTGTAGCCCATTAGCATATGACCTGAGGACAAGATAACTGTTGTTAATTTCAGGTCATCTTCGAAGGGATACTTTCATTTTCTGGCTGCTGGCCATTATTTGTGAGAGTGTTGGGAGCAGGCAGAGGCATCCAAAAGCACCTTCTTTCCTTTTTGTTTTTTTTTTTTAATTACTATGTCTTATTTTTTAGAAGTTGTAGATGTACAGAAAAATTGAGCAGATAGTGCAGAGAATTCCATATGCCCACCCCACCACATTTGGTTTCCCCTGTCATTAACATCTTGCTTTAGTACGGCACATTTGATACAAGCAATGACTCATATTGACGTGTTATTATTAACAAAATGCCACAGTTTACACGAGGTTTCACTCTCTGTGCTGTGTAGTCTATGGGTTTGGAGAATACATAATGTCATATAACTCCAATTACAGCACCACACAGGAAAGTTTCCCCGCCCTAAAGCTGCAGTGCTGTGGATCCATTCCTCGGGCATTTTCATCATCCTGAAGTTATGCAAAAACCAGACTCCTGGAATGGACCCGGGCGGCTGAACAAAACTGTGATAGTTATGAAAAGAGAGCAGAAAAGTGTAAAACAGACTGGCTGAGGGAGAGAGGGGCTGGACCCCTTGTGGAGTGAGGAATGAGGAAGAGGAGGAAGAGGAGGAAAATCTCTGCTGGGCATTGCCTGAGCCCAAGTCTACCGCTTTCGGTGCTTTGACTCCTGAGCCCTCCCAGGTGGGCACACTCATTCTACTTCTCAGGGCAGGAAGTGCAGGCACAGAGTTTAGGCAGCTTATGCCCAAGGACACAGACAAAGAACATGTTGAAACTCGGGTTTGAGTCCAGGCAACCTGGAACCAGGGAGAGTACTATTAACCTCCATCATTAGGCAGGAGTTTGCGGTATCATTTCATCTCATTTCACCACAGCCCTATGCCACAAGTTAGTTATGGTTCCAAGGGAGAGCCTCAGAGAGGTTAGGTAACCAGCTCAAAGCTGCCCAGCTTCATAGCTGCAGAGCCTAATGTTTGCACATAGGTTTGTCCCGTCTGATGTCCACACCTGCGACCTTTCTCTGAGACAAGGGTCGGTGAGGATTTAGCTCATTTCTTCATCTGTAAACGGCCCCTGCAATTGTTCCAGGGAGGGTGAGGGAGGCAGATTTTAAGAGAAGCAGAGACAGGAAATTTGGTCTATTGTTTGAAACAAGAGGTGCAAACAAGTCTCCGCTTTGAAGTGCTGAATAACAAATTCCGTGGGGAATGGAAAGGCGAGAAGCTACAAGATTCTTGAGCTGGTGTCAAATGCGCCCAGCGGAGGGCAGGAGGGGAAGAAGGCCCTGGCAAAACTGGGGCAGGATTTGTTTGAAGAAAATGTGTCTTAAATAGATCAGGCTACAGAGGACAGTGGCGGGGGGAGCCAGGGGGTCATTTCTTTTTGTTTTCTAAGGGAGCCCATTTTGACGGCAAACACAGCATCTAAAGGTGGGGGTGGGAACTAACTGGCTCAACAGTAAAACGCAGAGCAGTTCCAAAAGAAAACAAAACCAAACCCCACCACCTGGTCCGACTTGGTTGGTAATAAAACGCTATCGGATAAACGGAGCTTGTGTAAACTAATCCCACCTCCCACTCACAAGTCAGTATTAAGTTTAGGAATGAGAGAGGGTAAGATACTGAACTGGGAATGGCTTGCAATCGCTTTACTAAACTGCACGCCTTAGATTAATCACTATTCGTGACCCCACCCTCCCAGGCAGACTTGTAGCCAGAATGGAATTGTTAATCAGATACTTCCCCAGACAGTCTATTAGACCAGACTCCCCTCAAGTGAAGAAGAACCCTGGGCAATTAATTAGCAAGGAGATTCCCAATGATGACTAGGAAAACACATCCTTCTCCAACGGCTTAGATCGCCAAACATCCCGTCTGTCTGTACTTAAGAGGGACTCTTCGTACTTCTTAGACTCTTCCCATTGTCTCTTATTTGCAATAGATGTCTCATTCAAGACCAAGGTCAGGTTATCAATTTTTATTATAGATGCGCTGGAACAGGGGGTCTGGAGCCTCCGTTGTTGCAGAGAAATGTCTGGAGACAAAACCTCCACCGGGAAGGACTGCTGGCGAGCAGGCTGCTGCAAGGTAAGATGGAGGGATCCCTCCTGGGCGAGCAATACCCAGGACTTCCTGAAGGGGTGAAAGAGAGGCTACCTGCGCTGTGTCCCAGGTGGGTTCTGATCAGATTGGTGCCCAGGTGTGACAGAGCAGCTGCATGTAGGTCTGGGGCGGTGCAGAAAGCCCAGACTTTGGCTTACCAGTGAGCAAGTCCCATTGGAGAAGTCTCTACCTCTCTGAGCTGAAGTCTTCCTACGCAGTGTATTTAAAAGGTTAATAATGCTTCCTGCCTTGCAAGCCTGCTGCTAGGTTTATAGGTAAAGCTGTGTAAAGCACAGGACAGATGGCAGGTGCTCAGTGGATCATAATTGTTGCTATTAGGTGCTTTTACAGAGGTGACTCTTCCAGCATTGTGACTTTCAACCTGGCCTTTGGAGGTCCCTCACGGCTCTCTTCCCAATTCCCTTCCAAGAGTTTCCATAATAGGTTTTATGTGCGGGAAGCCTGACCTCAGAAGTCCACAAAGGAGGAAGAAGTATAAGGGGTCCATGACTAAGTCACATGGGGTTGGGTGCCTTGGACCTTGTTGTCTCAAGAGCAGAATCAACCAGCTACAGTAATGGACCTGCATATGGTTGGGATTCACGGGATCTTGACCTCCATCAGATAGTGTTTTCTTGTCGATACCGAATAACATAAAGGAGGAAACCAATTGTGTGTTTCCAGAGTCTTCTCAGCCAGATTTAAAACTCTCTTCAGGACAAAAATTATGCATTTCATTTGGCTTTATATACACTCCCCCCCCCCCTTGACTTTCCAATACCCCACCCCACCCCCGTGCATGTGCTCATGTGTTCCCCCTCCTCCCTCCAACAGAAGCTCTGGGAACAGTGGCAGATTTGAGCTGGCTTTATTTCTCATCGCATTTGCGAAAGCAGGAAACTCTGCCTGTCTGTATGTGGTTCTGGTCTAGCCCTGATTTCTGAAATAAAAGGTCCGGGATAAACAGGCCTCAAAGCTGAATATGAGAATAGCTCTTGCCAAGGTCAGACCCACCAAAGATTTCATTCTGGTAATAAGTGCTCACGTTGCCAAAACAAAGAAGGCTGAAGGATTACAATGCTCTGTGGCATGAAGAATGAGTTTCAGGGAGGTGAGAAGTATTTAATAACCAGCCAGGACATGGCACGGGATGAGAAGGCCATGAGGGATGTTCTTCTCTCACTCTGGGATTTCTTCCCAGTGCTCAGGCCTCCGACGGAGAAGGAGCAGAGAACTCTCTCAGGCTCCGGACCTGGCACAGAGTAGGCCTTCCATAACTATGTGTTGGAGGAAAGGAAATAAAAGCATCAATTGCTTCGGAAAGGCATTTGGGAGGGGGCAGCTGAGATGATGTCATTAAGGTGGTCAGAAAATTGAGCAGGTATTTGCCAGCCTGGTTGAGAAAGCAACTCTTTGGTGCTCTGAATCTCAGTCTGCCTCTCTGTAAAATGGTATGAGAATACCAGTGAGAATACACAGAAGCAAAGTCAGGTAGGTGGATGCAATGCAGTTGAAGGAGATTAAACAATAACGGTTGACTTTTATTGGGCTTTTCCTGTATGCAGGTAGTGATGAAAGCATTTTATGCAAATTTTCTCATTTAATCCTTACGCACACAATAAAGTGCACACTTCTATTATGGAAACTGAGACTCGGCAAGGTTAGCTAACATGCTCAAGGTCAAACTGTTCCTCATCGGAATTTGAACCCATATCTCACTTTGTGGTTGTATGCTGTTTAAATGCGCACAGGGTGGCGGTTAAGGCCAGGGTCCTTTCTGACACAGTGAGTTAGAAATGGGTGCTGACATAGGAACGGGTCATCTGCAGGAACTGCACATCACTTGCAGCACGGTGGCACATGGTCCAGAATGGCCATCTCCCCACTGTCCCCTTCACAGATGCCAGCAGCATCTTGCCATCTAGCTGGCCTTTAAGGTGCCAGCCTGCTCTCCACCTCCTGGGCTCCCAGCTGAACAGCCCACTCACTGTGTCTCTGTTCCTTTCCTTCCTTTCCTTTCCTTTCCTTTCCTTTCCTTTCCTTTCCTTTCCTTTCCTTTCCTTTCCTTTTTAATGGAGGTTTGCTTTTTTAAAAATTGATTTGAGAGAGAGAGAGAGAGGGAGAGAGGAACGTCGATTTGTTGTTCCACTTATTTATGCATTCGTTGGTTGATTCTTATACATGCCCCGACCAGGGATCAAACCCACAACCTTGGCTTATCTAGATAACGCTCTAACCAATGGAGCTACCTGGCCAGGGAACCTTGTCCCTTCTTGTATGGGTTTAGTCAGTGCTGCCTTGTGCATGCTTTACCTGACCCCAAATACCCTTTACCTTTCTTTCCACACCTTACATCCTGCTCTGGACAAGACTCCATCATTTCTGAAATCTTTTACTCATCTAAACTGAGAACAAATCTCAGTTCATTGCTCAGATCAACACTAATGTTGTGGAATGCATTAGTATTTCATCAGTTTCTTTCCTGGATATTGTTTGCCATGTGCTTAAGTTGAATCTTTTTTCACAGGTATTGCTCTGTTCCCAAGAGAATTGTAAGCTTCTAAGGGCAGGGACCTTGTTTACTGCTTCTGTGTTTCTTTATAGTGTCTGATACAGCACTTTGCTCAAGATGTAGTGGCCAGTGATTGGACAGTGGACGTTCCAACATTACTGGTGACATCCTGATACACCCCCCAAAAAACCTTTCTAGAGAACACAAGGACCCCACACAGTCACAGTGTAGCACGTGGCATTGCATCCCCTGTGCCTTTCTGCTCTAGACCGTAATGGTTTCAATCTTTCTCAAATGCCTTTGTATTTTATATTCATTTCAATTAACATTAATAGAACAACACTTTTCACCTTTATAGCATCTTCGCTGGAGAGCTCAAAAGCATTTTACAAGAAAGTATTAATTATTCCCATTTTATAGGTAGGAAACAGGCAAATAAACAGTGAGTCAGTCGCAAAATTAGGACATGATTTTCCCTCTCTGTTTTCAATTGTCTGTTATAATTACTCGATCATGCTACCCCTTCTGGGTTAGAATTAAATTGCTTCTTAAAGAAATGACATAGCCTTTTTCATATCCTTACTTTAAGTGATATCTGCTGTTTTCCTGCATTATAATGGCAGCATATGCTCATGTAGAATTCATATTTTATAACGTTAAAAAAGATAAGACTTACCCATAAGTGCATCGTTCAGAGACACACACTGCTAATGTTTTAATGTGTTTTCTTTCAACATTCTACATGCATATAGAATATGCCATTTTTTTGTAGCGGAGCTCCTGCTATGTCTCGGTTTCCTCTTATATAATAAGCATTTTCCCTTGTCCCCACGCACTTTCCCAAGCACAGCGTGTAACGGCTGCACGCGAGTCCATCATTTATCTAACACTTTCTACGTTGCCGGACATGAGGTCATCTCACTTTGTTGTGTCTTGGTTTGCTTGGCTTGCTGCCAGAAGTACCTTCACGATGAAAATATTTGCATTTTATTCTTTCATTTAACATCTATGCTTTTCAGAGCTTACGTGTGTCTGAATGTTTTAATAAGAAAAATTTTTTTTTTGCCAGATCAGAGGCCCACTTTCCTGGCTTCTTCCTTCTATCTCACACACAAACAAAATTTTGACACCTGATGGGATTCTGCTAGCTACTTAAACCTCTAAAGATATTATAATACGGATTCTCAAAAATTGACACTAAATCAAATATTTAACATGAGTGAAGCTTGAGGGAATGAAAAGCGTCTTCTGCTCACTGCTAAAAATATCAGCTTTCCTATTTTTCATTGGAACAAGCTTTCAAAATCTTACAAACCACACTTACCCAGGGAAAAAAATAATATACACATCTGACAATGCTTATGACAAAAGAAAATCTAATTACATTTCTTGGAAACAAATCTTCATTCAACTCCAACTGTACAACTGCAGAGATGTGTCATAAAAGATCTTGTAGAGAAACAAGACAATATTTTGCTTAATGTTTTGAATACAATTTTTAAGAACTATGTCTCTGCCCTATATGTACTGGCACCAGGGACATGGTTGCATATTTAAAATATTGGAGGTAAACTGATAGTGTATGGCCAATATTAATAATGAAAGGTCAATAGAAATAGAATGTATAGGGGTCATAGCTCCCAGGATCAAAGAAAAGGAGTTAATACAAGGCTTTAGCACAGAACTTGAAGTTTATTAAGCACAATAACAATAATGTCTATGTAGTGCTTCACATGTTTCAAGCTACTGATGATGTACACTGTTAATTTCTAGTGATTCATCCATGACATCAGTAAGAGTCATCCAGAATGGTGTTTATTTCAATGATATACAGGAAATATGTACTGTGATGTTTACAAGGGCATCTTATGATAAGGAGATAAAAAGGGGGAAAATGAGATGAGATATTCCAATAAACTCTAAATTTCAAGAAAATTGATATTAGACTATGAGTTCCTTCAAAGAGCTTGGGATGGGGTGTGTGTGGCTGGTGGGGTGGGGCTGGAGAACTTGTGGGGTTATGAGAACCCTCAGGTCCACCTTAGGCGCTTGAACATCCCAAAGCAGCGAGCGGTTGAGTCCGTTAAGCTGGACGTATTTTCCAAGTGTGAACCACCTCCATCGGAAAGACAGAGCTGCAAGTTTTCTTGTTTCAGACGAGCGGAGGAGAACAGAACATAATCATTAGAGGTGCAGAAAGACAGCGAGAGAGAGCCAGTGGCATCGACATATGCCGTCCAGAAGGGGAAGGCAGAATTAAATGGTGGGCCCGAAATTAAGTCTTTGAAGATTCCAAAAAGGGTCTTAGAGACTGAGAGATGCTGTCACCAGGCAGAGGCTGAGAAGGTGGTGAATAGGAGAGTCTACTGTTCAGAAATCATTATAGTTTGTTCTTACAAGTTTGGCAGGTTCTTGGTACAATTATATAACTACACATACATTTGGCGTATAGAGATGAATTATGTACTATGCATGTAATTACACGTAGCAAAATGTGTACTTTTATTTGGTCGGTATTTACATAGTACAGGGAATAGTGTACTTAGAAATAATTAACATAAAGTATTATTTAAAACACAAAACAAATAAGTTTGGTTTGCTTGAGAGAGAGAGAGAGAGAGAGAGAGAGAGAGAGACTGGAATCTTCCTTTCATTTATTCCAGTAGTCTATGCCAAATTGTTCTGGAAGGCAGTCACCAAAGACAAAAGAAAGAGAGCATAATTTCCCTCTGTTATTCATAATTTTTAAAGATTTTATTTATTCATTTTTAGAGAGAGGGGTACGGAGGGAGAAAGAGAGGGAGAGAAACATCAATTGGGTGCCTCTCACATGCTCCAACCAGGAACCTGGCCCGCAACCCAGGCTTGTTGTGGACCAGGGCTAGAACTGCAATCTTTAGCTTTGCAGCACAGTGCTCAGCCAACTGAGCCATGCCAATCAGGGACCACAATCTTTAGATTTAAGGAAAAGACCTTCCCAAGTTTAAAGTGTGCTAAAACTTCTGTCTGGCCTTCGCTATTCCTAAATCTAAAACATGTACAAATTCAGTCAACTTGAATGAATACCTTGATATAATTTTCAACTTTGATATTTGTAAAATTGAGATTCCTATATGACTTATTGGGAGTAGGATTTATTTTTACCATACATCAAAAAGTAGCCATGCCTTTATGTTTATTTGTGAACAAATTATGTGAGCATTTGGCATTATGTACTGTCTCTGGCTATCTGGAACTTTTCATGTTGAAAACTATTCAAAACCAGTCTAATTTGAATACAAAAATATTCAGAAAGTGAATTAAGGTTTTAGAACGAATCTTCATGTTTTCTTTTCAAGCATACTATGTAGGATTCAGATTTATGATTTTTTTCATTGTTCTTGGACTGGGCTTAAACATTCCAGATTATTCTCCAACTTTTTCCAGATTATTTTGCAACTTCTCCATTATAAATAAGATCTCAGAACATAAAGACTCTTTTGTGAAGGATTTTTTTTTTTTTTTCATGCCCTACATTGTAAGACATTTTTCAGTTTGGAAGAAATTCTTGATGGTTAATTCCTTCAAGGAATTAGGTTAAGTGTATCAGAATAATTACTAAATTAGAATCTTTAGAAAACAAGGTAATGTATTTTCCTTTCTTAGTGCTACCAAAGGAAGACCAATTTTGTAATAATCAACCCATGTGGTATTTTGGAGAATTTTCGCCTTAATAGAGTTAATCAACTATATGTAGATGTTGGGAGACAGGAGCAACCACCAAATGCCAGGAGGGTAGGAATGTGTGAGCTCTGAAAGGTGCCTCACGATTTTCTGTTAAGTTACATACATTGGTGTTATCACATCCCAATATGGCCGCTGAACTTTTCTTAGGCAAAATAAAATGGGTCAGAAAAGAAATTTAGGAATTCTGGGCTCATATTTTAGTTACTTAGTTGCCTTATTTGGTGCTAAGTTGTATTTCATTTAAAGATGTCAGGAACAAATATCATTTTGGTCAGTCCTCCCCATCTGATTACTTGGAATTTGATTTTTAGAAGCTGGGGACTTTAGTCATATACTGGGGGACTGGGAGTTTTCTTTTCCTGAAGGGAGAGCTTGAACATCAAGAAGTGAAAGGAGTGCCTCTGGATGGTTTTTCCTGTGCTTCATTCTAACATCAATTTTGAATCAAGATGCTTCTTGGTACTGGACCAATTATCTTCCTAACCTGCCCGTTTCTCACACTCAACTTTGTTCTGTATGATTATAGCTATTATTCTATTGTCTTTGTAGGTGCTGATAGAGATCTAGGTTTGAAAACCTTTCCATTTTCTGAGTACTTTATACAGTGTACAACTGTGTGGACTCACGGTATTTGGATGGCAGTGGGTCTTCCTGACCTTCTACAATGGTGAGGCTGAAACTCAATCTGGGGGGGAAAGAAAAGAAAATAGCCTCTAGGAACAGATATAATTTGTTCTTACTCTGTCTATGCTCAAGAAAAATAAAATGTACTTTAAAATGTTTTATAGGTCCCTGTTGATTAATTCTCTCAGTTAAGATAATTTCTAATCAGTGGTTTATCTTGATGCCATTTTAAAGTGGTCACATTTCGTGGTGCTGGCAAAATTATCCTAACCTCCCTGCCCCCACCCCATAGAGACCAAGAAGCCTTGTGTAACCCAAAACTTTGGTACAAGAAATCTAAATTTTATGTAGAGCTTAACCTCTGAGCTATTCAATATAATGTTTTTCTAAGTCAAGTTAGCATGTAAATAATGTAAATATAACCAGAAATGTACCAAGGGTATTTAATACTCATCAAATTTATTTCTAAAATATTGCACGGGATATTCGGAACCCTGAATTCCAACCAGATGTACTTCTGGAGTGTTACACAGGCCATATATATTTCACTTTTTTTTGTTGTTGTTCAAACCCAGGGGATTGACACGATAATTAGATTGAGAACATCTGCATCAAATCCAAACCATTTCCCTGATCCTTCCTTGAGCCTTCCCCAGAGAGGAATCTTTTTTTTTGTAAGTCCCTGCACATTCTATTTGTCTAGCCATCGTCACGGCAACCCCGAGGTCTCATCTGCCTGCCACCACACAAATAGTAGGGGAGGGCATCCGTACCCGCAAGTGTGGGATAGGGGAGGAATCGTTGTATGCAGCATTTCTTCGGGACTGGAATCGCCAGAGGTGGCAATGCCGTTTCCCGCCAGGGGCCTGACTGTGGGACAGGGCGTGGCCAGGCGCGCGGCGCGCCGGTGGGCACGTGCGCGGGGACCGGAGGACGCGGGTGTCAGGGCGCCGCTGCCCTCTACCGGGCGGCGCTGTGTGAGCTGCAGCACGGCCGCCGGCCGACGGCTTGCGGACTCCGTCGCCCCACACCCAGGCGGCCCTCGACATCCGAGATCCGGGTTGCCCTGCAAGGGGCGGCATCAAGGCACGTGGGGCCGAGGCTCCCACGCGCCCCCTGGGCGCCCGCGCGCTCTTACCCACCTACCTGATTCCTGCCCTTTCTGCTGGTCAAGGACGCAAGGATGGAGACGCCAGGAGAACCCCCTCTCCAGACGTCAGGAACCGCATGTTGACTCAGCTGAAGCTCCTGGTCAGCAGAGCGAGACCAGGGGGCTTCTGTGTTTTCTAAATCCTGGGCACTTTCATTTCCAGTACTTTCATTCAAAAATGCTGAATTCACTCCAATGATCAGCGCCAAACTTTCGAATTCAGTTGAACAGCAATTATATCTCATGTTTTATTTTGTATTCCACACATATTTTATTTACATATAAATTTCAAGATTAAGGAGTTTGGGGATTTGTTTTAACTAATTACACTTTAAATGAAGTGCGGGAGAGTAAAAGTACAGTATTCCTACTGGAAACTCTAAAAACTCACACGTGTATATAATCAATTAAAGATGACGATCATAAAACGTGTGTTTTGCCTGGTTTCTGCGAAGAAAAAAATTCGAGAGTTGACTTTTTGGTTTAAATTTCAGCATTTCTGTAGACTAAGGACTATGCTTTCTGTTTTAAGTGCTCCCACACTTTTCAAGTTTCCGCACCCAAATGAGTGAAAACCGAGGTGTCTAAACTACAGGAAGTTTCAGGGCTATTCCGCTGAAGTGGTGCGGGGGGAATACGGAGCTGGGCTTCAAGACTTTTCCTGTCGTGGCCTAAACTGGCGTAGCTCAGGCGCGCTGGCCACCCGGGTTTGTGGTGCGGTGCGGTGAGGCGCGCTGGCCACCCGGGTTGCGGCGAGGGGCCGCGTTGCCTCTGCTGCCACTGTGCGGGGTATTAACTTGTGCGGCTACATGAGGGTCAGGGGTGGTTTCCCGCAACTCCACTCTTCCCAGCATGAAACGCTGTCCCTGACCCGCTCAGTCTTTGAGTCCTGCTGGGGTACACCTGGTGGGTGTGCGGCCAGCTCTCCCCGCACACGCCAGCCACGGTGGGCCCCAGCGGCGCCAAGTGAGGACTCGGGCAGGTGGTCGCGGCAGCTCGGCGCGCTCGGCGTCCAGCTGGAGGGCGAGCGAAAGCGGCGCTGTTTCCTTGCCCGCAGCCCCCAACCTAAGGCACGGAAGGGGCGGCCCTCTGCCCGCGACCGCGACCCCGGGGGGCACAGTACACACTCCAGGTGAGCCGGGCCCCGAGCCTCCAGCGGGGACTCGGAGCGCCCCTCCCGCTGCCCTTCAGCGCCCCCTCGGGGCCGGGCCGGCGGCCGCGCCCGCTGGGGCTGGGGGCGCGGGAGGGGCGGGGGTCGCGGGCTAGGTGTGGGACGCTGGGGGAGGGGGCAGCGGCCGCGCGCGCCAGGCCGGGCGGCGGCGGCCGCGCCCTTGGGCTCTGACTCCGGCTCCGGCTCGGGCTCGCCATGGCTGCGGCGGCGCCGTGAGGAGGAGTCCGCGTCCTCGGTGGCGGCGGCGGCGGCCGGCTCCAGGCCGGGTTTTGGCGCCGCCCGCCTGCTGCCTCCTGGCGGCTCCTGAACTCCAGCCCCCTCTCTATCAGCCTCTCACTCCGTCTCAATATGTCTCAAGATGGCGGCCAATGTGGGATCGATGTTTCAATATTGGAAGCGCTTTGATTTACAGCAGCTGCAGGTCAGGCTTCTCCGCGCTCGGCCTCTCGCCCGGGGGTGGGGGCTGCGGGCGGTCGCGGCCTCCCCCGGGGCCCCGGGCTGCCCGGCCGCCGGGGGGCCGCGGCGGCGGGGAGGAGGGGGGTGCCGGGGAAAGCCGGGCCGAGTCGGGGACAAGTCCCTCTCTCTCCCCGGCCCCCATTGATAACTCGCTTGATCAGAAATTGATCCTCTTTGTTCAATTCATCGATCAGCCCAAGATGGCGCCGGGAGCCGCCGCCGCCACCGCTGCCCCCGGGGTCGGCCCCCACCCCGGGCGCCCCCCCGGCCCTGCGCCGCCGCCACCGCCGCCGCCGCGGGACCGGGGAGGGGGCGGCCCCGGCGGCCCGCGGGGTGCGCACGCGAGCGGTGAGCGGGTGGCGGGCGGCCGCGCCGCGCCGCGCCGGGAGGGGGCTGCGGCCCGTCGGCGGTTCCCGGCCGCACGCCCCGCGCCCCCAGCCCGCCGTATTCCTGGGGAAAGTTTGTGGGGAGTTGCTATGGGGGGTGAAGCGCCTGCTTCTCCAGGAGGAGCCGCCGCCGCCACTGCCGCCGGCGCGGCGGAGCTGGGGCTGGTGGCGCTGTGGTGCCGCCGGCTCGGGGGAGGGTCAGAGCGGCCACCGGCGGCGGCGGCGGCGCGGCCCGGCTCCGGCCAGGCGGGCGGGTGGCCCGGCGTGCGGGCGTCATTGCTCCACCGCCCCGGCCGCCCGGCCGGCCCGGGTCCCGGCCGCTGCCCCCGGCTGACAGCGGGCGGTCCGCGCTGCCGCTCCCGCATCAGGCGTTGGGCTCCTAGCGTGGACCCCGGGGTTTGTTTACGTCCGGGAGGGCGCCGGGGTCCACCCGCAGACCCCGCAGCCGCCCCGCTCTTTTGTGTGCCTACAAAAGTAGCGCGGACCGACTCCTCGGCCGGGGAGCCGGGTAGGGGCGCTTTGGGGAAACTTGCGAGGGGTGGCGCGGGCGCCTCGCGTGCGGAGCCTGTGTGTCAGGGAGTCGGGAGCGCCTGGCGGTCACCGGTGCGGGCACGGGCGGGGGTCTGCAACTTTTTCGTAGCGCAGGCCCCGCGCTGAGTCCCGGCACGCCGTCTGCCGGTGCGGGAGTCACCTCCTCCCTGCCGCCTGTCCCGGCGGCCCTTGCTCGGCGCCGAGTCTGTCGCGGCCCTTAGTAACTGTCCCACTCCTCTCGGGCCCTCTCCTTCCCGGCCCTGCCCTTCCAGCAGGGTCCGCGGTGCGATGGAGCGCGCAGCGGGTAGGCTCAGAAATGCCTTTTCGGGTCTGGTTCTCGAAAGCAAAGCCCCGGGGGACCCGCCGGACTGTGGCGTGCGTTGTTGTGATCTGCGCTCCGAGTCCTGGACGCCGCGGGGGGATCCTGCTGCGGCTCCCCATCAGGCGCCTAAGCTGCCGCCGTACCCAGGGGGCGCGTTCTTGCCATCCACCTCCCACCCGGAGGAGCGGCGCACCCTTGGAGTCCACCCCGAACCTGCCAGCTCCGCGCTCGCGGCGCCTGGACAGCTTCGGTACTCTTGCCAGGTGGATGTTGTGCGTAGCAGGAGCCAAGTTGAAGGTGAGCGGCTTGTGGGCCAGAAGCTCCGTGAGCGTTGGGGACAGTCTGCGGCTTAGATGAGCCCGGGGAGCCTTGTGCTCCGGGGGTCCCTCAGCGTCCCTGGGGGCCGGCTACTGCTCCCGGCTCGAAGGTGTGCGTGAAGGTAAACTTGGCCGAACTTTCCTAACCTGGAGGACTGGTGATTGTGACCTACAATACTTTTAGGAAGAAAGCAAATGAAACCCAGATGCTGGCTTGTATGAAATCAAGCGGATTGGATTAAAACGTATATAAATGGAGTCTGACAACTTTAATTGTATATGCTTGTTTTCTGCTCTTGCCTACATAAGAACGATAACGCAGACTCATCGTCGTTATGAAATTTCTTCAGATTTCTCGCTTAACTAGGAAGAAGACTATGTGAAATATGTATTTCCGATAAGATTAAAACTTAAAGGAGTTTGAGTATTTATTGACTAAAATAGATTACTCCAAAGTGTCTATTGTGTAAATTAGATTCCTGAATGTAATGAACACAGCCAAATGGCATTTTTGATAAATTGGTCTACCCTGTTTTAGTAAAAATAGCTCCCTTTTACCATAATTTAATTCTTGTGCTTATAGTAAAACCCGTTGTGGAGTTTTAAGAGACAAACCTTAATTTTCTTTTTTCCTTTCCTTTTCTTTCTTTTTTTCCTTTTCTTTTTTTTCTTTTTCTTTTTTTTTTTTTTTTTGGTCTTCCTGATTGTGACATTCTTTTTTAAGCATTCTGACAAAACTGCCTGGGAAATGCGTTTGGTTTCTAGACAGTTATTAGGTCTTGCAAACCCTGGCAGTGCCCCCCACCCACCCTCCGCCCCTGACCCAGTGCTGGCTACTTGCTCAGGACAGCACAAGGACATTGAACTGTAACTCTAGGATTCCATGGAAAGTTTCCCCATCAGTTTATGTGAATGAACAATTAGATGTTGATCTGGAATTTTAAATTTAAAAAGCATCATTTTGTTTCTGAGCACTCGTTGACTTTGGATGTTAGATATGATTTGGCCTTAGATGATTTCCGATTGCTGCTTCATCGCATGTTTGAAAAGTTTCAGTTGACTGTGGACTGCCAAAATTCAAAGTATAAGGCTGAACTGGTTCTTTCTCTGGGCCCTGAAGAGGCCTTTTGAGTTGATATCTCATTTAGCGTCATCTCTATTCCCACAGACAGTAAGTGACCCAATGAGACTGCAGTTTGAGAAGAGAGAATTCATTAGTTTCAGATTCTTCTCATCTTTCCAGAACCCCTTCCATTGAGATCGGGTTGCCTGCAGAGCCCAGTGTGGGCTGTGGCATTGATACCTGAGGGTGAAGAGGCTGGTCTTAACTAGACCCAGATCCGTGTCTGAGACCTCACTGGGTCTCCGCCTGGGGAGGCCAGATGTGTGCCTCTCCCACACCAATGAGCCAGGGCTGTGCTCTTGACCCTCTGCTTGGTCTGTCCAGCTGCCCTGGGTGGCGGAGTGAGTGCCCAGGAAGAGAGTTTCTGGACGTTGAGCTCCATTTCATTTCCTTTTTAGTCCCAAAGGCTTGTGGTGTGGAAGTTTCAGTGTTCTGGTGTTGCTAAGCCTAGTTGGGCAAGTTTTCACCCTGTCCTACCCTTGTAAAAAGCAGGCTTTTTTAAAAATAAAAACACGATTGTATAAATTTGCCTTTTGAACACATGTTTGAAAAGAGGACACCTTCTAAAATAAGCTGTTGTAATCCTGTATGTTAGTGTAGCTTTTTGGGATGGGGCCTGCCAGTGACTTGCTTTCCTTTGGGGCATTCATTATTCCTGTGTGGTGAGTAGTGTTCTTCAAGGAGCTTCTCTGTAAAAGTAAACTCTAAACATTTTCCTCTTTTTCAAAGCAAGAAAGCAGTTTCAGTTTTGCTGAAGCCCACTTATTTTGTTTCCACCTGTTAAGGAAGTATGTATGTTACCTGTCACCCCAAGACTGTTTTCATAAGAAGTATGTTATTTTGAAGTATATTATATGATTGAAATAATGTATCTCATCGAGGAGCTTTTATGAAATAATGAGTAAACAAATCATGGGTTTCCACGCTGCTGCTGTCTTTGTTTTCCTGGTTCTTTTAATATCAGTGTCTTTGAGATTGGGTAATGGGAGGGGCTGTTATCAATTGATTTAAGTTTTTCTCTGAAATGTGTAGGGGTTTTGTGTGTGTGTGCAAGCCAGTGAAGATGAAGTTGTGCAACAACTCCTGATACCGTTGGGTCCATAGAGGCCCCCTTTGCCTGCTTCCCCAATTCTACCTATCTCCTGCCAGCAGTTAGTTGCATGAGAAAATTGGAAGGGGAAAGGGACAGATTGCCAATTACCTCAGGAATTATTCTCTCCTAATCCACTGAGCTAACCTTAAAAATGCTGTCTGCTGAGCTGGTTGAGCCTAAGACATTTAATGGCTGTTGAAAAAGCCCTCTCCCTGATGTGTGCAATTAAAACAAGCGCCAGGGTTTATGTGGGAGTTGTGCAGAAGCGGTAGTCTGTGCCCCCGTGACCCGCCCCCCGCATCTACCTGGAGCAGTCAGCGGCCAAAACTGCTCCTCAGGCTGGCTCGCAGTCTGCCTGAGCAGAGAAAACGGGCTCGAAGTAGAAGAAGCCATATTCATTTCAGCTGGTTCATGAAGCCCAAGATAGACATTTGCACTGAACTGAAGGAAGGACAAAATTTGTTAGAGGAAAACTTGCCCTTAAAAAAAAAAGATTTTATTGATTTATTTTTAGAGAGAGGGAAAGGGAGAGAAACATTGATCTGTTGCCACTGGATAGGTTGCATCTTGGTTGCCTCTCATAAGTACCCAAACTAGGGACTAAACTTGAAACCTGGGCTTGTGCTGTGACCGGGAATCGAACCTGTAACCTTTTGCTTTGTGGGACGATGCCCAACCAAGTGAGCCACATCAGGCAGGGCACAAATTGTCTTTTTTTTTTTTAAGGGGAAAATAAGTTCTCTTAAACTTGTCCTTTTTAAAAAAGAGAAATTTAATATGTGAAAAATCCTACAGAGCTAGGCCAAATTCCCACTTGTGCTTCCATTATGTGGCTCACAGATTTGGCCTCATGTAAATTTCACTTACTTAAAACACAAATGTATCTGATGGACTGTAAAACAAATGCTATATAAAAGTTTTTATAGAAGTTATTCTAACATACAGGATTATACATAATTTTAGATTATTTTAAAACCTATTTAAAATTATTTAATGTATAACTTTAAAAAATATAGTTGCTTTCCCTATGAAAGATCTGACTTTTACAAAAAGTTGTCAAAGATAGACATTCATATATCTTGTCCTGTTGTTTTGTCTGAAGGTTCTGCATTATGGCTGCAGAGAGATAGTTTTGGTTTCAACTGAAATTCCCCTGCCTCTGATTGTTTAAACCAGACCCTTAATCTTATTTTAACATACTTAAAATGTTCAAAAAACCCGGAAGAATTGTTTTGTATAAGTAGCAAGTGAATGTAGTTTAAACACTCAAGCAATTCTGCTATCTAATTGGAAACAGGTGGAATTCTTGGAATCCTGTGTTTAAATCTTATTATAGCAAAGCAGAGAGACATTTTTCACTTCAGGCCATTTGTTTTGTTGAAGCTGTTTGAAGAGGAGCCCCATGACCTCTCATTGGGCCCACTACCGTTTACCTGGACATCCCGGTCATGCTGGGGGCGTCTTAGGAACTGAATGCCCGGACACCCGAGAGGACTGCATGTGCAGATCACGGAGCAACAAGGAACTTTAATAGCATAAGTGGACGAGCGATTCGGTGTCTGCATTATGTAACTTTTACAGCAAAGGGTTGTGAATTCATTTGTGATTTCTGATTTAATAAACACTTATTGTCAAGAGCATTTGAGTACCTTTATTACACCCTGATAATGATTTAGAATTCAGAGAGAAACTACTTCCGTAAGTGTTCTACATTTAGAGAAATAAGCCTAAATAGCACTACCCCCTAAGACAGACTAACGGTTAGGAGGAGATTTCTAGTACTACCCCCTAAGACAGACTAACGGTTAGGAGGAGATTTCTATAGTGGTGGGGTGCTCTGAATCGTCTAAGTGGTTTTTCCTATTCTAGTTTTCAAAGCCAGTGAATAGCCCTGGTTTTGCTTTATGTTTAAGAACCAAGTTTTGCTTGGTATTTGGGTATTGATTCTACTGAAGAGGACGACTAAGATTTGCACCGAGGTCTTGGTCCTGTCACACTTTTGGGTTTGCTGAGGGGTAATCAGCCCTGCTTTTCAGCTGTCTTCTGAGAAAATTGGCAAAGGACACTGATCTTTGGCTGGGCAGGTGCCCCTACAGGAAGTTACCTGGGCTCGAGGAGGAGCCGGTGGCATGGCCCTCATTCGTGCCACGCCTGAAGCAGTTTTGAAGCACACAGTTAAAAAACATGAGGGCTGAAAGATGTTTCTGAAAGATGTGTACTTTGTTGCAAAACCCATCAAGAATCTTTCCTGTGAAAAGTAAACAGCTCTGTAATAAAAATAATTCTAATTCTTGCTGTAATTAAATTCTGATAGGATGATGTTAATGCACAAAACAAATGTCAGTTTCTCCACTTGAATCTGAAGGCTTTCTTTACTGCAGGAGGCCCAGAGCAGAATTTTTGTGTTTACTATAGAGCCCTTATATCATGGTCAGCCTGGGAAGTTCCTCAAACGTGATCCATGTGGATTCTTATTCAGAGGACCCCTCTTACCCTGCCCCCGCCCCCCCACCTCCCTCCTCAGAAAGGCAGAAACACCATCAGAGGGGAAAGGCATGCTGTCGGGAGTGTTCATTCCTCCTAAGAATTTACTTAACACCTGGGAGCCACTGGAAAAATAGCCAGGTAGATTTCACATGAAATTTACTGGATTCTTGAACAGACTGGCCCCACACCTTTGTAAAACACAAGAGGCCAGCACAGGCCTCTTGCTGAGGAGCTGGCAGAGTCATCAGCTGACAGTGGAAATCCTGGTTGCTTTTCACTCTGAATTAGGAAGGTAACTTGGAGGAAATTAGCAGAGCTTATTCAGAAGCTTGTTTTTTCTTAGCATTACCCTGAGTAGATCAGCATGGGGCCTGTTTTCTTAAAGGCGTTTTTTCTATTTGGCTGTAAGTAAAAGCAGTTACTTTTTTAAACGTTTTATTTATTAGGTTGTCCAAAAAGTAGTGCTTAGTTGCCTTTAACTTCATGGAAACAGTTTCGTTTGATTGTACTTGGACAGCTGTCATATCAGTGTGCATTTAAAAGAAAAACTTACTGGTGAATTTTTGTGCAGCCATTTTAACATCGAAGATGGAAGGAAATACACAGCATTTTTGGTGTATTGTGCTCTATTATTTCAAGAAAGGTAAAAGCACAACTGAAACACAAAGATTTGTGCGGCGTACCGAGAAGGTGCTGTGACCGGTTGAACGTGACAACAGTGGTTTGCAGAGTCTTGGCACTACTGACATTTTGGCCAAATACCCCTTTGCGGCGGGCTGTCTTACACATCGGAAGATGTTCAGGAGCACCCTTGGCCACTACCCACTGTGAAGCCAATAGTGGGAGATGGCCAACAAACTCAAAATGCCCAAATCAATAAAGTTATTGGTGAAAATGAAAAATATCTTTTATGGAAAAAACTAAACAGACTATTTTGGCCAGTCCAGTATATATATGGTGGTGAGGTGTTTTGAGTTTGGTTAAGGGAAAAACAGATAGAAAAATGAGCTCTTTGGTGATTATTGTGACATTGGAAGACACAGAGTGCCATCCTCACTATCCTAAACTTTTACTTGGGTGTTAACAGCTTTTTGCTAAATGTACGGCATTCAGATCCTGTCCACGCAGCTGTTTAAAAAAAAACAGCCCTCAAAAGCTTCTTCCCAGTTCCCTCCTAAATATAAGACAGGGTTTTTTTACATTGGGTCTTTCCCCCGAATTGTTAATATTTTATTTTCCAAGGTAGATTAAAGTGTTAAATACTGAAAAGAATGTGAATTCACGATAGGAATCTTGGTTCATTTGCTGTTCTGGACTTGAGGGGGTCTTTGGGTTATTGCCACTTTCCCTCCTGTTTTTTAGGGGAGAAATCCCTATTTAGATAAAAATAATTTGATTAAAGCTAGTAAAGGACACCAAAGGCAATGACTCCGTGTCTCAGAGAGCCTGAAGCTGCAAGCATAAGCAGGGCCAGTGGGCTGTCCGTACAGGAGGGGCCTCTGGAGCCACCTTCAGCACGCTGCGAGTCCCGAGTGCCTGCGGCCGCCCTGGCCTGCCGTTTCTTGTCCCCTTCTGGGCTCCTGCCCTGCCAGGCCTGTCCCTTCCTTTGTTGTGACAACTGTTTTTTTTTTTTTAAGTATTTATGGAACTCTATTATTTTGAGATTCTTGGAAGAAAGATACTATGTAAATGAAAATTAAAAATAAAATTGTTGCTGGAGGGAATTGTACATTTAGTTTTTGATTAGGTTTGGAAAGGACTTTTTTCTTACAGTGAAAATAGGAACATTCTGTTTCTCCTATCACACTATTTTTGCTTCATTCTGAAAGGTGTGGCAGATAATGGTGAAACTGTCCTTTATTTTCTGTTTTTCACCATGGTACTTGACCTAGAACTTGAACCCATACAGATCCGTATACAGTGAGTTATTTCTGTTTCACATTGTTCTGCTCTGCTCTCACCAAGCATGTAGATAGCAGTTGCCCATAAGACATAAACCTTTTAAAGGGAAAAGATTTTGAGTCACCAACATAAATTACAACAAAAATTATAAGTAGGCTTGCAAATCAAGTTCCATCTTCCTCTCCTGTTCACACAGCAGAAATGTAAGTAGTACAATTTTGAAACAGAAAACTGAGTATAGGAGCATTCATGTAAGCCAGTATAGAAACATGAATTTCCTGGAGTCGCGTCGTTTTAGCTGTACCTCGATTCCTTGCTTATGTAATGCTGTGTGCTGTCACATCATTCAGCCAAGTAGGAGGCAGGGTTGGATTCGGAGGCATGAGTGGGGCCCAGGAGCCAGACAGGAAGCGCAGGCTATTGCAAGGCGCCTGTCCAGACGACTCGGTCCCCCACAGGCCTCAGCCACAGGCAAGTGCAGAGGACCAGGGAGGTGGCCAGGGCCTGGCAAGCGTTTGCCTTGGAGAGCAGTGGTACACAATCGGGACATCCCCATCTGGAGCTGGCCGTCTCGGAGGGAATGCTGTCATCTCTCTTCTCCCCCACCCACTCCTCAGCCCGGCACTCCAACTTGTCAGCATTGACGTGGGATCGGAAGAGGAAGGATATTGCCAGTTATGGTTGAATGTCATTGCCAGGGGAGTATGAAGTGGCTTGCTATTGTTGTACATTGCTCTGTGTTGGTATATAATTATACTGTCATTTTTAAATGAACTGATACTTTAATAAATCTTTTGTGTGTGTTTATGCAGTTAGTTTTGGGGGTTGCTTGTCGTATCTGAGAACCAAATCTTTCTAACACACAGGAGCTGAGTGTGTAGCTTTACTTGTTTCAAAACTGTCCCTTCGATCCAGGTTGCAATCCATTATAGATGTGGCTGCCAGATTAATCTTCCCAAACCGTTGGTTTCATCATGTCATTCCTCCTTAAACACCCACAGAGGCTCAGTTTAGCAGATGGGGACCGCATTCTTCAGGCCGGCAGACAGAATCTGACGGCTGTCTTTACCTTACCTAAACCTTGCCTCACTTAGGGATCCCAGATTCGTCGTCTTCCCTGTGCATATCTGCGCGACAGGCCTTATTTCACACACTCCTCCTTTCCTTCATTTTAAAGCCGGTGCTGCTGGAGAACCCCCGTGTGCCAGACACCACGATGCAGGGCAGGATAGCAGCCTTCTATGGGAGAGGTGGATGGGACAGCTAGGGTTCGGCTATGACGTAGTTGTGTGCCTGAGATGTCGGAGGGCTGCAGAGGAAGGCCTTCAGAATAGGGGGTGTGGAGGTTTGGGGCTGGGGTGGTGAGCAAGAAAGTGCCCAGAGGGGAGGGAAAGCTTCAGCTGGTTTCTGTACACCTGGGGGAGCATGGGAGAGGGCCTCCCAGCAGCACAGTTGGGGGAGGGTGGCTGGTAGTTTCTGAGGCCTCCTCTCTGAGCTCTGGCTCCCCTCTTGGCTCTTTCTGACCTCTTGCACCCACCATACCTTCCAGCTGTCCTTACCACTCACATTCCTGCTCACCACCTTCCGTTGTGGTGCACCTGCTGTTTGACCCTACCCTTGACACCCAGAAAGTCCTGCTGCGTGAGAACTGTGGGCCACATTGAAGGGGGTAGTCCCCTGTGTTCTGACTGAGGACTCATTCAGCTAGTTTAAAGAATGCAAATGGGATTCTTTGTAGGATTGTCAGAGGTGGGTACGATATATTAAAATGGCTGTGTTTTGACAGCTCCCGATAGGTACACAGTCATAGAACATGGATTTCTTTTTGATTTCCATTTATTAAATTCTGTCTTTGCAAGGTGACATATACATTAGTTAAAATATACACAATTGTAGTTGTGGCTCCTAAAACAAAAAAATTCACATTTTTAAAACTAGAATTGGGCAGAACAATTCTTTGACAGGTTTTTCCTCTGACTCTGCTCACAGCCTGCGTGGGAGGAAGTGTCCCCACACCGACGGGGAAAACGTGTATTGGGAGGGTCAGAACCCACCCGATGCAAACGAGAGTGAGTGGGAAGAAACACGAAGGTCTGGATGTCCGCACTAGAGAAATGCCTCGCGTGGGTCTGGGCAGAGGCTCTGGGCCCGCCCCGTGTCAGAGCAGTGGCCTTCATAGCCTGCGTGCTCTCTCTGCTTCTTCATGTACAAAGAAAGTACCTAGGATATTTTTGTAAGAGGTGACGTCACTGTCTGGCTGCATGATCGTTTGCATGGATTTGGGGAAGTGAGGGCTGCTGGGACTTCACTGAGAGGGGGCTGAGAGGAGTCACAGGCCCAGGGCCCAGCGTGGGTGGGGGTAGAGCCTGCCGTCCACAGGGACAGGAAGGAGGAAGAGGAGCCACCCCAGGTCAGGGGGAGGATGTGCTCCTTGTGGGGTACGCGGGGTCCGGGGTCTGCTGGGCATTCAGGGGCTGAGTCCTGGGGAAAGGAGAGGTGCAGCTCAATAGGGAGGCTGGTGTTTAGAAGATGAGCGGAAACCTGGGGCAGAAGCCTGTGGTGGGTTTATCTCTGTTTTGGTTGGTGCTTGAGGGTTTGGTATTATTTGAGGTGGGGAGGGCCGGAGGACTAGTCTTAACTAGGGGACCCCACCCTCACATCTAACACGCCCAGTCCCAGAATGAGGACTGCGTGATGCTTCAGTAAAAGGAGAAGAGAAGGAAAGCCTTGTTGGTGGTATTGGACACTCCACATATTGTAGCTGGTTTTATGTTCACGGGTGGCAAGGCAGATACTTTTCAAAAAGGACTTTTTAGTATATACACTAACAGCTATCATGTCCTGAGTATTGACAGTGGGCGGTGTCGCTTTAGGGGTTTAGCTCTTGATTTCTTTCCTGTCATGCCCTCAACAGCCTCAGGAAGGAGATGCAGTACAGCTGGTAGGTGACAAGCCAGCGAGTAGAAGGTAGATGCCTGGGTTTCCTGCGCTCCAGTCCCTGCTTTTTTGCCATCCCTGCTTTTCCTGAGACAAACTCTCAGTTGAAGTGGTGGGGTCCCAGTGATGAGGCTATGCGGGGGATTAAGAAAGGGGCCCACATCCATGGGCCACCTAAGATGAGCTTGGCGATGGGTTAATCTTAACATGAGGAGCTGAAGACGGAAATAAAGCCTGTTGTGAGGTAGATGTGATGAGCCCTGGGTTGACTGGTGGATGGAGAGCTTCTGGTTGAGGCCTTGCTGGATCCAAGCCTCCCCTGCCCTGAGACTTTGGTCAGCTCATAGACAGACTCCAAAGGGAAGGGCTATCGGACAGATTATCCTTCCCCAGGCTGTGAATATGCCGCCAGCAAACTTCATCTGATAATTGAGGTGCAATTTTGGCGTCAGGCTGAAGGCAGCACTCCTTATTGTGTTCCTTGCTATCCTCCAGGCCCCGTCTGTGCATACAGCAAATTTGTTGGAAAAGTTTTGGGGAAATGGTAGGCAGCAGAGAGGCCCGATTGTGGGACCTGGGCTGGAGGGAGGGAGGGGGCAGGCTGGCAGAGGAACAGTCGCTCACTGTCCAGCTGACACTTCTGCTGTGAGCACCAGCCTGGGGGAGCATGAATCTCAACCAGGACTTTTTTCTGAGACACCAGGCCTGATGCTGGTGCTGGGGAGCAGTTTGCTCTTAGACACTGCTTGTATTTAGGCCCTTGATGGCCAAGGCAAAATCTCCCCTCTCTCAGCACCTGGGAGGCTAGTTGATGTAGTCACTGCAGTGATACCGGATTCAAACCCATGCGCATCACTTGGAAGCACTGAGTACACCGGGCTTTGTTCTCCGTCACACCGAAGGTGGAATTTGGTGAGTTCAGTAGGAGACTGGCATTATGAGGGGGTCTGCGGGTAGGCATCTGCCCAGAGAGAAGACACCTACCTGGTCAGATGACACTTCTTAGATCTTAGCTTATGTTCCTCAAGGAATTCTCATGGAAAAACTGAACTTTTAGGATTTAGATGATGTTTTTGCATGCCTGATTTTTTGTGATGATACAGCTTGTTTTGTAATAAAATTACAAATTTTAAAAAATACGTAAAAAGGTATGCAGGTCTTGGAAATAACGTGCATTTCAGTGAAGTTGCTTGTTTTTGGAGCATCTCATTTTTTTAATAGACTCTTGGGGCAGATCATTCATTCATCGACCATGTCTCCATGGTGCCTTGATCAGTGCTTCAGCTCCTATTTAAGTCTCTGGGGCACCAAAGGGAGTAAGTCCCTGGCCCTGCCAGTCAGAGAACAGCAGGGTACATAGAGTTTCCTAGGCATCATTTTATAAGGGCTGGGGCATCTGCACAGAGGGCAGGGCAGGGAACTGGAAAAGTGGGCCTGAGCCATCTTGCTCCATTGACTGATGTCATCTTCTTCCGTCCAGGTGCACTTCTAGCACAGCATCCTCGTGTCTGAGCAGCAGGAAATCCCTGCCCTCAAGGAACTTTAATTCTAGTAGGAGAGACAGAAAGTAAATACAGGAATAAGTCGTTTAAAGAGAGCCAGTGCTCAGGGACTGGGAACACACAGAGCAGGACCTCTGTGCACAGCCCTGTGCAGTCATTTCTGCTTCTGAAGGCCCTGAGAAATAACTGCTTTTTACAATGAATAGGGACAACTTAGTCCTCAGAGTTGTGTTTAGGAAGGTCCTGGAATCTCAATAAGAAAGGCTGATCAGAACGTGGAGGGAAGGATGGTAAAGAATGGATTCAGAGGGTGTGGCAGTCATAGTCCCTTCACCAAGAGAGGGAGATAGACTGGGCCAGGAGAGAAGACGCCAGACTGAGTGCTTGGGGCAAGGGCGAGGGAGGTGCCCTGGCCCTGGTATTTCTGGGAGGGCCTCTGAGGTCAAAGTGGCTGTGGCGGAGATGGAGCTGGGAGAGTGGCATTCAGGCCACTGTGGGGGAGGCATCAGTGGAGGAAACTGAGGCCGGGGAAAGCCTCTGTGAAAGGGGCAGGGAGCAGTGCCCTGAATGGGTGGTCCTCAGGGCCCAGTTGACACTGAGCATCCAGCAGAGCAGTGTCACTTGGTGCTGGCCCTTCCAGAGGTGGCCTGTGCATGTGGCTGCCTGGCTGGGCCCCACAGGTTTATTAAAAGCAGGTGGGGTGACTGCCCTGTGCTTGACAGTCACCCCACCTGGGCGAGTGACTCAGATATGCTTGGAGCCAGCCTGGGGTTTCCTTCTTCCTCCCTGTTTGCTTTTTGTTGGTAATCCTTTGTTAATTCCCCAGTTTCATGATGCAATTTTAATGGACTTAAGCTTGAACACTTAAAAATTATGTAATTAATTACATTGGGCTTCAATTACAACTAATTATAGTGTGATACCTGGTGGCAAGTCAGGTGCTCACTGGAGCGGGGAGGGGGCCAGGACCGCCATTTTCTGCTCAGCATCTCTGTGACTACACCCCGAGGTCAGGCCGGTGGCCTTTTGGGCTGCCCAGGAGGCGCCTCCCTGTCCTGCCTCACCAGGAGCAGCTTTCGGAACCTGCTAAGGTGTGAGACGAGTGGGAAGTGCGAGGAGGGCGGGAGGGGAGGGTGATAGTGTGCTTTCCTTGGGAAAGGTTGTTTTAGGAAACGCAAAGGCTGGAACTGGTCTGCAGGTCGGAGAGAAGGTCTAATACTAGGAAGGTGAGCTTGGGGTGGCCGGAGGGCACAGTGTGTGTGTCTCCTATTTTCTCTGGGACAAAGGAGGGAGGTTGCCTTCAAGTGAAAGTGAAGGCTTCAGGAACGGAAAACACTGTTAATTGGAGGAAGGAAAGGTGCAAAAACCACCTTGGGGTAAAAGAAGAAGGTGGGAGCCGGCTTTAAACACGTTACTGCACGTGCTGACTGTAGGAGGTCAGGGCACGGGGCTCCTGGGACTAGTGAACTGCGCCTCTGACGGCAAGACAGAGCTTTGGGTCTCCAGGCGTCCTCTTGGCGAATAGTGGTGGTTTTATGTTGCCTTTGGAGGAGGGGACTTGCTGAGAAATCTTCACCTCGGGTGACCATTATCCCTGAAGCTGGGCACTCCCGTCTCCCCCGGTAGGGGCCACGAGGCCCATCTCAGAACGGGGCTGCTTAGTAGGCTGCAGTGCTCAGGGCCTCCTGTCCTGCCCCTGGGCAGCCACCTGCTTGCCCTTCCTTGACTAGAGAGGGTAGACACACCTGCCTTCTCGCTGTTCAGGGAAGCCTCTGGAATGGACTTTAAATAGTGGTGCCCATGTGTGGTATTCGGTGGCCAATGTCCTGTTCTGCGAGACACGTTGATTTGTTGTTCCACTTATTTATGCAGTCATTAGTTGCTTCTTGTGTGTCCCCTGACTGGGGGTTGAACCTACAACCGTGGTGTGCTGGGACGACGCTCTTGAGTTTTCCGTGGCATTTCCCTGTTGAATGTGCCAGCAAACTGCCCTGGCAAGGGAGGCTCCAGCTTTTGAAGCACAACTGAGGCTGATGTTTGGGTTAGGGCCATGAGGGGGCCTAGAAGTTTTAATTGGTTTTCTGTTTTTCACGGGAGAGTGGGACTTGAAAACACTTGAGTATACAACTGTTTTAAATTTGGGGGGCATGATGGTGCAGGGCACTCTTGGGAAAATTGTTTCTGTTGAATATGCTCCTTGTTGACTTGGAGCAAAGTGCTGCTCTGATGTAATGCTTGATACCTCTGTTTTTTTACTTTTTAAGATAAAATTCATATAAAACTCATGATTTTACCCTTTTTAAAGTGCACAGTTCATTGGTTGTGAGTACATGCACAGGGTTGTGCATCCATCACCACAGCCTTGTTCGAGAACACTTCCGGCTCCCCAGCAAGGAGGCCCACTCGGTAGCAGCCGCTCCCCCGCCCCTGTGTCACCGTTCACGCACTTGCTGTGCCTATGGGTTTGCCTGTTCTGGACATTTCACATGACAGTGGAGCCGTACAATACGTGGCCTTTCATGCCTGGCTTCTTTCGCTCAGTGTAATGTCTTCCAGGTCCATCCGTGTCGTGGCACGTGGCAGCACTTCATTCCTTTTCTGTGGCCGAATAACATCCCATGGAATGGTTATCCAGCGTTTTGTTCCTTCTTTCGTAGTTTGCTAGGCATTTAGATTTGATTTTTTGGAACTGTTGTGAATAGTGATGCCGTGAATATCAGTGTACATGTTTTGTGTGACGGTGTGTGTTCAGTTTTCTTAGGAATGTACTTAGGAGTGGAATTGCCAAGTCGTATTTTTTGAATCTGTTACTTTCTGACCTCTTGTGTGTTAGCTCCTACTTTTTTCCCCAGGGTGCTCATTTTAATGCCAGGTGGTCGTCCCTCCTGTCTCTCCGTGGGCTCCTCACATCGTGGGGTAGCCCTACTTTGGAGTCACTGTTATTACGAATGGATTTTGAAAAGCCCTGGAAGAGCAGACCCTGTTGGTTGATCTCTCCCTTCCCTACCTTCCTTCCTTCCTCGCTAACCACCACGGGGCCTCTCCCCTGCTGGGGACAAAATTTGAAGTTTGTCTAAACTAATTCTGGTACTCTGGTCCCCCCCCCCCCTCGCACCAGGTGTGGTGGGCATTTCTTTTTGTTTTGGCTGGAGAGACAGGGAATGTCTGGCAGAGTTGCTTATGAGAAGAAAGTGCTGCTTCTCTGACAAAAGTTGATGAGCCACGACAAACTGCCATTTTCTGCCTGTGAACACTCCTGTGTGGGGAGAGGCTTTCCAGGCCTGCCGCCTCCATCTTCGCCCTATGGGGAGGGCCCAGACGGAGCGAGAGATGCACGGGGCCTCGTCCTCAGCCCTGCAGTCGCCCTGCCTTCAGCCTCTGTGCTGGCAACTAAGACTTAACAGTTAAAACCCAGATCACCGAACGTTTCTCTTGACGGCTCTATGGATTACAAGTGATGTTCTTGAGATGCACCAGGCCTGGGTGCATGTGGACTTGGGAGTGTGACAAGGACGTGTGTGCCCCAAGCTCTCTTTTCTTGTAGCAGGCAGAATTCCATTTGCCAAGCCAGATGTCCCTTAATACTTTAGATCTAGCCAGTAAAGCATTAAGCAATTAGAATCGTTAATATTTAGTTAAGTATAATTAGAAGCTGGTGTAAATTGTGAATGAAATTGACAGGTTCCATAAGTTACAGCAAAATACCAAATCTTACTTACTGGTTGTGCATGTGTGTCTTTGTGCTCCTGTCCCTTCAGATAGGAAGGTCATCTTACCTCCGCGGTGGAAGAGAAGTCAGGGGCCAAGTTATCAGCTTGGCTCACTATAATTTTGGAAGTTTAGGAACACCTTGCCAGTTGTTTCATCGTGTTAGAGATTTAAGTCCTTAAGTCAGATTGTAAGAGTTTTAATTTTAGCACTCTTGTTCCTACCTTATGGTCAGGAAAAGCCGAATCTCTACTTTCTGCTTGCCCACAGGTGTGATTATATGCCCTGTGTGTCTGTGCACATGCGTGTCTCACCCTGCATGAGTTGCACTAATCAGTCACTCCTCAGTTCACAGCACATCGTAATTCATCTTATTAAACTTTTTCTTCTTTATGCTCATTCTCATTTCTCTCCTATTCTAATGTGTTTAATGTGCCTTTATATGGATGTATTCTTGTAAAATATGTGGCCTCTTTTGTGTGTGTAAGTACTTTTAATTCATAACTATGGCATTGTGCTATAAATCTTTCTTTCCTTCCTTTTCACTCATCACTGTTTTTGAGATCTGTTCATATTACTCCCTATAAATTTTGTTCATCTTTCATGATAGCTGCGTTGGATTCCAAGTTAAGAATCCACTTACCTTAGTCAGCTCGGGCTGCTGTAACAAACAGCACAGACTGGGTGGCTTAAACACAGGCCTGTATGGCTTATCGCTCTGGAGGCTGTGACGTCCGACATCAAGCTGCCTGCTGACTGTTCCTGGTGAGAGTCTTTTTCCTAACTTGTAGACAGCTGTCTTCTCACTGTACCCTCACATACCCTCCCATGATGGAGGGTGTCGAGAGGGAATGTGGGAGCTCCCTGGCATCTCTTCTAAGAGGATTAATCCCGTTGTGGGGGCCTCACCCTCATGACTCATGACCTCATCTAAACCTAAACACCTCCCAAAGGCCCCACCTCCAAATACCGTCATGGTGTTAGGGCCTCAGCATGTGAGTTGGAGAGGACACAATTCAGCTCATAGCACCACCCTCATTCACGTGTCCATTTCCCTGTGGATGGGTCCCCCTTGGTGGCCTCTAATGTCCCTAACACCCCTGTGCCTCCGCCATCTTCATGTCTCTTGACTGATGTTCAGGACTGGATTGTTGAGTCCAGGGTGAAACTGTTCTATTTTCTTTCTTTCTTTTTAGATTTTATTTATTTATTTTTAGAGAGAGGGAAAGGGAGTGTGAGAAACACATCAATCAGTTGCCTCTTGCACACCTCATACCCCCGCTGAGGACCTGGCCCACAACCCCGGCGTGTGCCCTGTCTGGGAATCCAACCGGTGACCTTTCTGTTCGCAGGCCAGCACTCCGTCCACTGAGCCACACCAGCCAGGGCAGAGAAAGTTAATGGTGATGAAGTCAAATCTGTCAATTTTTACACTCATGTTTTGTGCCATTGCAGTCTTGTTCAAGAAACTCTTTCCCCAGGCAGGATCACAAAGGTGTTTATATTTTGATAGTCATGTGGATTTGTCTTCCACGTTTAGGTTGAGTTAGTTTTTTGTGAAGAGTGGGAGTAGTGAGTCCTTCCAACACTGCCTGCTAGGCAAGCCCACCTCCTACCTGCTGGTTTGGGAAGCTCCTCTGTGGTATCCAGGTCCCATATATATACGTGGGTGTGTGTCTGAGGTGGCTCTTTGTCCCACCGTTCTGTTTGTTCTGTCTCGGACAGGTACCGCGCGCCGTTCTGATGCCTGTGGCTTTATGCCAGTTCTTTCTCTCTGATTGAGTGAGTTTATCCTCTTCGCTCTTCTTTTCCTTATTGTTGTTCAGTTGCAGTTGTCCCCACTTTGTCCCATTGCTCTCCCCGCCCTGCCACCCCTGCTTCCCACGTTCAGTCCTTCCCTTGTCCCCCCTCCCTTGTCTTGTCCATAGGTCCCGTATACATACACGTTCCTCGACTTGACCCTTCCACCCCTTGTTCACCCCCTCCCCCTCCCCCTGTGGTCACTGTCAGTTTTTAAAAATACCTGCCCTGACCGGTTGGTTAAGCATCATCCCGTGAAGCCAAAGGTCACCGGTTGGATAGCTGGTCAGGGCACGTGCCTGTTTGCTGCCTGGTCCCCGGCTGGGGCTGGTGCGAGAGGCAGCAGATCAGTGTTCCTCTCCCTCTCTTTCTCCCTCCCTTTCCTGTCTCTAAAAATAACTAAAATCTTTTAAAAAATATCTTAGCTACTCAAGGACCATTATTCATTCATGCACATTTGGGCCCATTTCCCTACAAGTACTATACTGCTGGAATTTTTTTTACTGTATTTGGATTAAATACACAGATTAATTTGGGGGAAAATTAATAAATTCAAGTTGTCCCATCCTTGAACAAGGATATTTCTCCATTTATTTAGGTCTTGTTTCTCTCCATAAAGGTTTTGTGTATTCTTCATTCTTTATTAGTCTAATCTTTATTAGATTAGTTCTTAGTTCTTTACAATTTTTGTAGCATTGTGGATAGTGTCTTATTGTTTAAAATGTTTTTTTTCTTAATTGATTATTGCAGTACAGAGGAAAGCAGTTGGTTTTATTTACTGATTTTGAAACTGGCTGGCTTGCTGAATCTCTCATTAGTTTTACTGGTTAACTTGATTCTGTTGTATTTCTCAGGAGACAATATCATATGCAAACAAAGTGACACTCCTTTTGATCCTTTCCCTCCCACCCCTTGTACTGGAGTGACTTGTTTTGTCTTCCAGGACCTGAAGGGCTCTTGTGTAGCGATGGTGACTGCCTGTCTCTTCTTTCCTTGTCTTAAAGGTGATGGGTCAAAAGGAGATTTTTGGTAGAAGCTTTAATCAGGTTAAGGAACTATCCTAACTCCTTTTTCTCCAATTTTCTGAGAGTTGTTACTATAAACAAGCATTAACCCTTAGCAAATACTTTTTCTTAAAATCTATTCATGTCCATGCAGTTTCATCCCCTCAGTTCATGAATGTGTTAAATGAAATACATTGATTGATGCTCTGATGTTGAATCACTCTTACCTTTTGGGATAAGCTCTTCATTGTCTCGTATTTAAAAAATATTGATGGATTTGATACACAGTTTTGACATTTGTGCTACTACATGAAGTTGGCCAATAATTTTCTTATCCAGTTAATTGAGCTTATACTCGTCTTATAAAATGGGTTAAAATTGTGTTGCAGTCTTTTGTATAAGATGAGGGTTGTCTGTGTCTTCAGTTCGATAGGGCTTACCTGTGAGGCCATGGGGCCGGGAGTGGGCTGGCAAGTGTTTACCTTTTCACTGTTCCTTGTTATTGGTCTATCCAAGTTCTCTATTCTTAGGTTAATTTTGGCACTTTATAGTTTTCTACAAATGTAGCCATTTCATCTAGGTTTTAAAACTTGTATGCCTGTTCATATTTTCATTATGTTTATAAATCTCTTTTCAGCTCCAGCTATTTCTTGTTTTCTTTCTACATTCTGTATTTTTGAATTTGTCTGAAACTTTTATTACTTTTCAGTCTGTGTGTTTTGTTTATCTTATTAATCCTAAAAAACAGCTTTTCCTTTTTGTATCTCTTTCCTTTGTTTCGTTTTTTAATTTTTATTTTTTGGTTTATGTGTCTGAATTCCCACCTTTGTTTCACAATCTCTCTGAGGCTTCTCTCCTTTCATAACTTACTTTGGATGCACAGCTTTTACATTTCATTCCTTTCTCATTTTCAAATATATGTGTATTCTAAGTATTATTTTAGTTGTGCTCCATAAATTTCGACATGTAGTGCTTTCATTTTTATTCATTTTATAATTCTGTATTAGTTTTGTAATTTCCCTCATAATTTTCTCTTTAACCCAAGGGTTATTTAATTGTGTGTGTGTGTGTGTGTGTGTGTGTGTGTGTGTGTATAAGATTTGACATTTTAAAAAATGACTTTTGTTATTGATATCTATTTTTATTATATATGGTCAGAGAACATAGTTAACATGCTGCCAGTTCTTTGGAATATATGAGACTTTTTGGTGCATTGCACATGGTGGATTTTTGTAAGTGTTCTCAAAAAGAATGCACTATTCGGGCATACATTTTTCTCCATATGTATTGTTTTGAGCTTATTCATGTTACATAATTCTTCTGTGTCTTTGCTCATTTTCTTCCCGTAGTTTTGACAGTCACTGCATTGTGTTTAGGCTGTGTTGTTAGATGCATATAGGATCATCTTTTGTATCTTCCCCGTTTGTTGTTCCAGTTTTGTGTATGTTATGTATAGACTCTTCGTCATTTATGATGTTTTTCCACCTTAAATCTTGTTTTGATATTAAAATTAACCTCCTGTTTTGTTCTTTTCCTTTTGTTTGGGCTTCTGTTTGCCTGATGGTTTTTTCTTTCATCATTTCTCATGTATCTGCCCTTTTGCTTTCGGTGTCCTATGTTGCGTGCACAGTGCAGGCTCTTGTTTTTTAAATCCAGACTGAGAGTCTGATTAGTGAATTTAGCTGGTATACACTCATGGCGCTTGTGATTATATTAGGACTTCCACAGTGTGTTTTACCATTACTTTTTGGGGGGTACCTTTTTGTGTGAGATTTTGTTGGGTTGAATTTTTCTCTGCTGGATTTTAAAATTCTGCAGTCTATTTTATTCTCCTGGAATTCAGAATCTGGATTGTTCCTGAAAGTGATAACACCCAGGCTGTGTTTATTTTTTCCTATCAGTTTCTAAAGTTTGTCATTATCTGTCCCATTTCCTTTTCCACCAACCTCTCTCCTCTCCTGGTTTTTACTGTGTTCATTTTAAGTTCTTGTTCAGTGAGGTTCATTCAGTCTGCTTTTTCTGTGCAGGTTTTGGGGCAAGTTGTCCTCTATTCTAGTATTTACTCTCCTTCCGGCTGTTTTTGCCTGTGACCTGTGTGGTCTCCTAGGCCCGAGGCCCCTGCTGGGAGAGTTAAGGCGACAGCATTATCGGCTTGGTGGAGAGGGGCAGTCCTGGGGTGCAGGGGCTGAGTGTGGTATGAGGGGTGCAGTAGGCCCCTCAGGGAACCTCCTGTGCCCTGCTCCAGTAACACCTGTTCCCCAGGGCTACCCCTTTCTGATGTTACTGTCCGATGGTACAACTCTTACTGCATTTCAGGACCCCCTGGGGTGGGGGGAGTCACCTAAGATTCTGATTCTGTTCATCTGGGGTGGACATTGGTATTTTTAAAAGCTTCTCATGATGGGAGTGGAGTATGGTAAAGACTGGCCATGACCTCATAGTTGGTGAGCTGGGAGATGGTACTTAGGGATTCCTTATACTGTTTGTGTGCATCTGTGTCCAGAGGTACTGTGTCCAGCTAAAATTCTGGTTACCTCCTGGCTCAGACCCACTGGCCCTAGTCTGTGGTATGGGGACAGAGGTGGGGAGGGAATAGAGGAGGCTTGCTTAGGCCTGAAGCTGGCTGCCAGCACATTTAAAATGATGTGTGTGGCATGTATTATATTTCTTTTAGACAGCCGTGTTCCAGTCTAGCCCATTGCAGCTCAAAGTGGTCCATGGACCAGCAGCCAGGACAGAACCTGGGAGCTTGTTAGAAATGCAGAATCTGGGGGGTGGGATTGGCTGGGGTGGGGGGAGAGTGGTGGGGGGAAAATTCAAACTGTAATTGAACAACAATAAAGTAATTTAAAAAAAATAAAATATGAAAATATAAAAAAAAGAAAAGAAATGCAGAATCTTAGGCTCCACCCCAGAAGACTGAGTTTAGGCAATTCATATGCACATTAGAGTCACTGGTCTAGGTCCTTTTAAAGGGGATGATTGGTTTTATTTAATTCATATGTTAAAAGGTGGCCCCTCCCTTACCTTCCAAGTTGAGCTTTCCACAAGATGGTTGACAACCGTTGGGCTGAGCTGCTAGGGAGGGAATGGCACCCCCAGGCTGTGTGGTTGTGCAGGGGAGGCCTATGCCCTCTGAGGCCCAAGCTTGTTTTAAACCTAGCTGTTTTTTACACACAGTTCTAGTAGTTCCGGTTATCTGCTTTTCAGTGTCCTAACACATTAAAGCAGCAAATTGGAGGAAAATAAGGGAAGTTCTAGAGGAAGGACTAGCTGTCAGCGTGAGAGCAGGAGAGCAGGAGGGCACAAGAGTTGCAGACTGGGGCTGTTTGCGCATGTAGGTTGTAGGGTTCCCTATAGATTTCAGTATTGACCTTCATTCTGATTAGCCTGAGCCACTAAGAAATGACTAAATTAAGTACTGATTGTAAGCCTCCTATAAGCTACCCCGTGGAGAGGGTAGTATTTTCACCAATGTCTTACCAAACGTCTTGGCCAAGTCTGAAGACTTGTTTGGAAAATGAACGTTGGGAGCCTTCCCTTCGTTCCTTGGGCTGGATCCATAATACAGGGTCCAGCAGAAGTAACTCCTGCCTGAGTGTGGTTGGTAGGGTAATAATACGGGTGTAATAATTTATAGTTTTAATTTGAACATTTCACCTAAAAATGTCATATGGTATGCTTGAGGGTGATATGGTTATGTTACAGAATTACATGCTTATGACTTTGTAATAAAAGATTTTATAATAAAAAAAGGGTGCTATTTGTTCGGGACCCTGTATATTGCCACCTGGAAATGTCAGCTCTCGGTGTGTGAGAACATGGGGTTTTCTAGATGGCCGGCCTCTGGATGTTCCCCGAACCCGTCAGCTGCCCGCTGACTGACTGGCAGAGGACCCATGTGACTTGGAATCTTGGCTCTTCCATTTATTAGCTGTGTGACTTTGGGTATTTAACCTGCTTCCTCTGAAATGGTGATAATAAAGCAACTTGCTTTATAGAGGCTTTGCTAAGACTCAGCTTAGGACAGTGCCTGTTACACTGTCACAAATGCTTTTTAGCCTCAAAATGAAAAAGTCAAGGAAAGCATTGTGTTGGCAGCTCACCAGCAGAACCTGCCTTATAGTCAAAGGATAACTGCAGCAGTAGCCCAGACTGAGACGCCAGTGTCAGTACTGACCCCGGGCCGTGGGTCGCTGGGTGTATATTGATGAGTTGTTTACTATTTTTATTTCTTTTATGCTCTCCTGCCCCGTATATGATTAAAATAACTGCTCACACGTTAAGGCAAAAAGCCTGCTTTTGGGTGTAACCGCCACATCAAATGTTCAGTGGGTAAATGAAAAATGTGAGTCATGCGGTACTTAGCACCTTCAGCTTTTAATATTTGGTGACAAACTTCTGATAGAGAGGAGGAACTTCAAAGTGGAAGCCCTTCCAGGTCCAGATGGCAGAAGGCTTCTTCAGATGAAGCAACTTGATTCTTCATGTTGATTGGGACTAGTCACTGTTCGAATTTTCTCCTCTGATTTTCTCAGCCTGCTAGGCGTCCGTGGGGGCCAAATTTAGTTCTGAATTTACCACTTTCGTGCAGAGTGAGCCTCCGCTTGTGGAATGTGCTCAACTTGAAGGATACGAACTAGTAGCTTTTTTAATTCACAGCAAATAGAAGACAAAATGTGTGTAGACCAACAGAATACTCTTGCAAGGCATCTTTCTGCCTGTTTGGAGAGCTGGGTTTGCTCTCTCTAGTGACTGTTGACAGCCACGAACAGGATGCCGCAATTGTGCCATGTGATTTACATGTCTGAGTTTTGTTTTCTTGGCCAGGATCTTGAAGACTGTTTCCAAAATAGGTGTTTCTTCCTTGGCAGCAGATTTGAGTTCTTTTGTTGTCAGCTCTGTCTTTTTCTGCAGTGGAGTGGGGTTGGGGGTATGGGAGAGGGCAGGGCGGCTAGCTAATATTAGCACCCCCTCCTATATCACATAATTTTGAATGCAGTGGAACTATTGCCTGAATTGCAAATGTAGGAAATTCCTGTAAAACACACTTTGACCTGATTTGTTGATATATAATGGAGAGAAATATGAAATTTGGAGAACATGGTAAAATAGTTGTGTAGAATATGCATCAGCGAGGATTTCAGAAGCAAAGTCAGAAAGTTCATTGATAAAATACCCCGAATAACAAGGAAACAAGAAATCAGCGTCTGGTAACAGCCTGATGGTTCCTTGCAGCGCTGGTGATTCTGGGTGCCCGAGGAGCCCAGGTTTGCTGGGCCTCCTGGGCGGCGGCTGCTGATCCCAGCAACTGCAGGCAGCCTCCGGGGAGGCCTGAGGTCAGGCTTATGAGTAAAACAGTTATAAGGCAGGATAAACACTTTTCTGTGTGGTCCCTACAGTTGTCACAGTGTGGAATTGTTCAAGAAACTAAAAAAAAGGAAGTTGTACATCTTAAATATTTTATTTTAAAATAAAAATTGTCTAAAGGTAGTTACTATTTTTGCATGTTTCCTTTCTTTCAAAAGACTTTCTTTTCATTTTTTATCAAAGTTATATAAGGCTCAGTGTTAAAGAACCAGGCCCTGCCTCACCTTCAGCTAAGCTCCTGCACCCAGAGCAGCCTCTGTTTGTCCAAGCGCAGGACTGTGCACCTCGCAGCGCGGGCCTCGCTTACGGATGTGGACCCGCGGGACTTGTATGGGGCGATAGGCCCCTCCTCTCCTTTTTTTCAGAGTAGTCATGTTTCTCTTTTTGGCTCAATCCATTTTAGGTGTTCAGCATTCGGATGGCTATGCCTATGTAAATACTAGTCTTCTGTGTACAACATCTCATTCCTTCCTTCCAGCAATATATATCTCTTAAAACATGGGGACCTGTCAGATAGGTAGGTTTTTATTTCTTGGCAACATTCCTCCTGGTCCTTTATTTTTCTGCTCTTTCCAGGACTGGCTGCTGCCAACCCCTTCCCCATCATTTGAGGTTTCCTTTCCTTTCCCGCTTTGCGACCTCCTGTCTCCTGAATTCTGTGGTTTCTTCTTCCTTGGTTAATCTCTCGTTTGTGGGGATCTTCTCTGGGAGCTTCCTGATAAAGGGTGTTCAGGCCTGTGGATCTTCATTCTGGCCTGCTGTGGTCATTGCCAAGCTTAAAATTCCAGACGGGAAAGCAGTGCCCTTGGAACTGGAAAGACATGGCATCCAGGGCTCACCTTGTGTTCTGGTTTCCTGACATTGTGCTGTTCTCTCTGACACCATCTCAGGGCTGCTGGCTTACTCTCATTCTCAGGTATGGAAACGCACCTCGGGTGCGTCTTTTTCCCCTGCCTCTGTTTCCTGCCCTCTGGACTTGTCACTCAGATGTTGGGCCTCGTGGACACATCTGCCGATTTTTGCCACCTTTCACTTTTCATGTCTTTGTCTTTTTTGATGTCCTTTCTTCTAATCTTTCTGATATTTTATGTTGTATTTTTAACTTAAGAGTTTCCTTTCTTGTTCTCTGAATGTCCCATTCTTATGACCTGTCCTTATTTCATTGATGCCGTGTCTTCTTTATTCACTGCCTACATTTGCCAGTTTTTTAGTTTTCTTCTGTGTCTTGCATTGACTTCTTTTTTCACTTTTTAAAATCTTTATGAAAAAGTATTATTATTATTGTTTTTTAAAAGACTTTATTTATTTACTTTTAGAGAGAGGGGAAGGGAGTGAGAGAGTGAGAGAGACATGTGAGAGACACATCAGTAAGTTGCCTCTCGCATGTCCCCAACTGGGGCCCTGGCCAGCAACCCAGGCCTGTGCTCAGCCCATTGAGCCACACCAGCCAGGGCTGAAAAAGTATTATTTAATACATGTAAACAATTGTATATAACACATTTTGGTTATAAAGTGTAATAATGTAACTATTACCTATGAACTCTCTCCCCTCAACCCAACCTCAACCCAAGAACCGGAACGTTCCTGATAATGCACGTCAGCCTGTATGCCTTCACCCGTTTTTCTGCCACTCTACCCAGGACAGGTAACCACTGTCCTAAATTTTGTATTTATTGTGTTACAGCCTTAAAATAATGTTACTTTTTTTTATCACAGCTGTATATAGGGTGGGGTAAAAGTAGGTTTATAGTTGTTCCTATGGAAAGTAGTATGATAATAAATAATAATACAAGAATAACACTTTGATATATTCACAATTGTAAACCTAGTTTTGCCCCACCTTGTATGTGTTTAAATACTGTATTATTTACTCCTGCTTGGTTTTGATCTATATAAAAGTGGTATTATCATTCTGCATGTAGGCTTCCAGAACTTGCACTCGTGACTCAGGTTATGTTCGGAGATTCACCTCTTATGTGGTAGTAAGCCTTCTGTCTGTTTTCTCTGATGTTGACGCCTTATTGTGTGACTAGACCAATTTTGTGTATCCTGTGTCCTGTTGATTTGTCTCTTCTCTCTTTCTCTTCTTGTTTTAGTCCCATTTACAGGTTTCCCTTAAATGGTGACATGTCATTGTTTGTGCCTAAGAACAAGGCACTAGCATGTTAACATGGAAGGGGTGTGTGTGTGTGTATTTGTGTGTTGGGGTGGTTCTTGGTGTTCTTCACTGTAAGTGATCAGCCCAGGTGCTTTGCTGAGGGAAGTCCCAAGTGTCAGTATCTGTGGCTCTTTTCTCTAGGCTCGACAGTTTCTCCAGTGAGAAGCACTCCATTTCCTGCTGGGAGGAGTGGTTGGGGGCTGCATGTCTGACCACCTGTTCCTAGGAGCCAGGCTGGGGAGAGGGCTGGGCATGGTCACGCCAGTCCCCCTGCACAGGACTTAGAAATCCCATGTTCTGCCTACCAGGGGGGGAGGGGTCCCTAGGCTGCATGAGGTGGGGGAGGGGAATGACTGCTTCTGTTACTGGCATTTTGCTCACATTGCACCCCTACCTTCTGAAATCCCTGCTGCTCCCCCTTTCTGAGCCTTTCTGAGTTCTGTGGCATGAGTCTGCCTGCTGCCAGCGGGCCTCCCTTCTTGAGGCTGGGCTGTGAGCTTCCTCTGGTCTGTGAGGCTGCTATGGCGGGTGCAACAGCTTTCCAGCTTCTGAGATGTAGAGGGCTTTTCCTTTGCTCTCCCCTTTCTTTTTCTCTTTGTCCTGTGAGTTTAGGCCTTGCTGTTCTGGAGGGAGCAGAGATAATTCAGGTGTCAATCTGCCCTATTAACCTGGGAGTCACATGTTTTCAGAATGCCTAAATTTGTATATGGGGTAAGGCTATATACGACAGCACTGGTTTTATAGATAGCACATTAGTTTTGTCTTTCAAAGAAACCTTTTGGGAGCTCCTTCCAACCAGGCTGCCAGTGAAGTGACGCATGATTAACACATGCTGGGGATCACCTTCAGAGCAGCTTCATGAAACACCTAGAACACCAGTCTCCGTGGTGGAGGAGCCTTGGTTGTGATGGGAAGAAGCAGCCGCATGGTACTCGAGACCTGGGTTCAAATGCTGTCTGTGTCATTGACTGCGTTGGATGTGTCCACTCTCCTATCTGCAAGAGGTGACACCTTCCTGACTGGTTTGTTACGAAACCGCAATGAGGGGGTAGTTGTGAGGTGCCTGTGGGCAGCTGCTCTGTAAATGGGAGCTATTATTAACTAACATCTTTATTGGACAAAGAAATGACACCCCCATCTCACCTTTATGTGCCACCTCATTCTGAGTAGTGGTTCTCCCACCTGGTTTTACACGCACACCCTCAACAGAACTGAAAACGGACTGGGCTTGGATTGCAGTGATTTGCTGTGATGGTTACGTGCCTCTCTCTCTCTTATTTTGTCTGCACCCCTCCTGCTTGTTATCTTCCCCAACACTTTGAGGTCTGATTTCCTGCCTTAGAAATCACTTTTCTCCCCTTGTGCCGGGGTGGACCCATCCCTTGGAGACCCCACCTTAGGCCCTGCCTACCCGAGAAACCCTCTCTGCCTGCCCACAGGAGAGGAGCCCAGTCTGCTCTGCAACCCCACAGCCTTCACAGGCCATTGCGTCCTCTGTGGGGCTGCTGGATCCCGTTCATTCGGCCTGGTGCTCTTGCCTGCCAGGGGCCAATCTGGGCTGAGGGACCACACGTGGTGTGTCTGTGGTCTCTTTTCTCCACAGCACCTGGCTCTTCCTTTTTGAGAAATGGCAGACCAGGCTTACAGGCTTAGGGTTTTACTTGAATTCACAGGTGGCACAGTAGGGGAGTCATCAGGGTTTTGCAGGTGTTTTATCACCTGAGTCACAACATTCAGTCTGGCGCTTTTTCTGTGTTCTCGCCCTGTGTTAAGGAACAGCTTGGGTCAGCTGAAAGTGTGCAGTAAGGCATGCTTTAGCCCTCACCAGTGTGTACTGACCAGAATGTCACTCTGCCATTGCTGCGTGTCCTGCATTAGCATTGTACCGTCGTCCGTCCCTCCTCCCTGGCCTTAACTGTTTCTCTGAGCTGGTGCTTTCCACTCCGTAATGAAGGCTCTAAAAGTGGGGCTGTCACCAAGTCTGGGGGGTGTGGAAAATGAAGTGGGCTTCACAGAGAGGCGGCACGAGCAGACGGGTTTTGTTCCCTCTAGATGGAAACCCCAGAGGGCTGCGCCTCTCCCAGCCAGGACAGACACAGCGACGCAATCTGTTTCCTGCAGGCCTGAAGAAATGCTTCCTCCTTGTGGTTAGTGACTTCAAAAGCTGCCCCAGTTAGATGAAGTTCAACTATTTCTCCAATTCTGACGACGCTGGGGCGGCCAGTCACTGCTCTGCCACTGCTGCTTGTGCATTTGAGGAAAAGCCTCCTCCTGACCCCCATGGGGCGTCTACAAGGTTTCCTCTTCTCTCTGGTTCCCTGGTCATCATTAGCTGAAACTGCTTTCTTGAAGCCAAATTAATTCTGTGATCCCTCTTTGGACCTCATCCTCCTTGACCTGTTCATGTCCCCTTGCTCTGCTGCTTGCTGCTGCCTCCTGGGACTTGCACACATGCCTGCCAGCCGGACCAGGCCCCTGGGTGTTTGAGCCCGCCCCCTCAGTCACGCTATCTGTGCCTTCTGCCCGGAGCGCCCTCTCCATCCTTCTGCTTCAGTCTCTGAAGTCTTGCCCAGCTCAAGTTCCTGTTTCTGTTTGAAGGAAGCCTCTCGGATCCCCTCCAGCAATGGAATCTGTCCTTCTTTGAACCCCCGGGGGCACGTTGGGCCTGCCCTATATTTCTGCCCTCACTGCACCTAGTATTTCAGTCATCTGGGTCCCGGTTTTGTCCCTCTTCCAGGCGGTCAGCTTATCAGCACAGGGACTGTGCTCGACTCTGAAACTCCAGCACCTCCCACAGTGCCTTGCATATAATAGGCACAGCATTCAATAAATGTCATATTTTTGAAATATCTGTAGAAATAAAAAGAAATGCTTTTTTTTAGGAGTCAAAATGCACGGCTTTCATCCATTTTCAATACATAAAAGATGTTTTCAACACAAAAAGGCCTTTCACTGCTCTTACTTAATAGCCGGCGTTTGGAATGATGTGGACTAGAATGAAAAGTGAGGGTGAGCGCCTCTGAAGTCAGCTGTTGTGAATTAAAGCCGAATGGGTTGGACTCAGGTGAAGCAGAAGGATGGGATTCAACCAGTTGCGGATTAATGTGTTGGGCTCCTTTAAACTCTGAGGACTGTCTCCCTGTAAATGAGCAGGAAGGGGTGGACAGAGCATGTCTGGCCCCCACTGCTGCCCTATCAAGGCTGTGTGTGGCCCCTTACCTTGACTTAGCTCAGAATGACTTAGCCTTCCTGTGGCTTTGCATAATTGCAGGGAGGTTTTATTTTTTTTTCTTAGCTATTCTTCCTGGTGATTTTCGGAGATCATCTCCATCAGGTTTACCTAACAGTAAGGATCCCGAGGCAGGGAGCGAATTGTCTTAACAGAGAGGTATGTGAGCTGGCTGGCCAGGAGGCCCTGGCTGCTCCGTGGAAATCTGCTCCCATTGGGTGGGTGTGTGGCCACGGCCAGCACTCTCAGCCTGCCTGCCTGCCTGCCCGCACGCCCCATGCTGATTGTGGTGGTTTGGATGCTCTGCATGCGGCAGCCCCGCAGCTGACTTTGCAGAGAGACCGGTATGTTCAGCTAGCTGTGTGAAAGCCGACTAAAACTGGATATGAAGCAAATCCCACCAAGTCCTTACAAGACGGGCTGAATTGGCGCTGTCTTAGTGGGGCCGTGTCTGATTGTGAAGGAAGCTGAGGTGATTTTCCTATGCTCGGGGCAAGTGCTGAACTTCACCAACAAATGAGGGATTCTGGTCTCCATTCTGGCAGTGGACGTGACAGACCTTTGGCTAGCTCATAGAACTAAGGCTGGGTGATTTAACTGTGGGCGTACGTAATGAATCCTATGAACAGTGATGCAGCTGAGTTTGTTCCCACGTTTTCTCCAGGCAGCCTTGTCCCCTGTGGGCTGTGGGCAGGTGGGCACCTGGTGCTCGCAGTTCTTGCAGGAGCTGCCTTGGAGCCATCCATTCCCTGGGTACTGTCTGGACAGTCACTCAAGGCCGTTCCAGATAGCTTGGTCCAGTACAGATCACGTCATGCGTCGGTGACCGCAGCCTGATGGAGTAACTGAGTGCCGAGAGCACAGCCCAGGCGCTCGGTTCAGCGGGGTGCTGATGCCAGAACCAAGCGTATTTTGAAAACCAGACACTGTATTTCAGTTGTTACTGAGGAGTAGGGCTCATTACCAGGGAGCTTAGTATACATTGGGGGAAAAAAAAAAGATACCTGGATTCCTCAAGGTTATCTCAAAGCTAAAGCAGCTTGTAACCAAGCAAACAGGCAGAATTGTTGCCACAAGTGTTTCAGTTTCTGTTTTGGGGGACGGTGGCGGGGGGTTCCATTGTAGTGGCTGACTTTGGTTTGCCTTGGCTGATTTTACTTCTTTCAGGTCTCAGCTCAGCTCCCACCCCCCACCTATAAAACAGTACCCCTCCTGGCCCCTCTCCCCTCTCCCAGGCTTTTTTGTTTTCAGTGACGTATCGTGAGCCACTATTTGGAAAGCTGCTCTTACCCCACGTGAACTGCAGTGCCTTAGTGAATGCACACTTAGGCCCTGAGAATGGGAATGACTTTTTAATCACAAGAAAGTCTTCCTGCTTATTCATGGATTGTGAAAATCGGTACACTAATAACTTTTTTTTTAAATACTTTATTTATTTATTTTTAGAGAGAGGAAAGGGAGGGAGAAAGAGAAGAAGAGAAACATTCATGTGTGAGAGAAACATCTATCCATTGCCCCTTGCACGCCCCCAACTGGGGTTCAAAGCTGCAACCCAGGCACATGCCCTGGTGCCCTGACTGGGAATTGAACCCACAACCCCTCATCCTGCAGGACCATGCCACACTGGTCAGGGTCACTAATACTTTTGTTGTTGTTGAAGAAATCCAGTAGCATTAAGCCTTATAGATTCAAATAGGTCAGGTGGCTGATGAGTGAAAATGGATTGGCATCCACTGTCTTTGGAAATGTAAAGCTAGACTCGAGCCCTGGCTGGTGTGGCTCAGTGGACGGAGTGCCAGCCTGCAAACTGAAAGGCCATTGGTTTGATTCCCAGTCACGGCACATGCCTGGGTTGCGGTCCAGGTCCCCAGTTGGGGGCGTGAGAGAGGCAACTATTGATGTATCTCTAAGAGCACATTGTTGTTTCTTCCTCTTTCCCCTTCCCTTCCCCTCTCTCTAGAAGTAAAATAAATAAAAATTTTTTTAAAATTAAGAATAATAGAATGGTCTTTGAAAAACACAGAAAAATTAAAAAAAACTAGACTTGAGGTCGTATTTTTGTTCATTTTCTTTGTTACTGAAGGGACTCCAGTGGAAGCTGAGTTTGCAGCTGTTGAACCAGGGTCAAGGGCAGAGCTGCAGTGAAGCTTAAGTCCAGGCGCTCTTCCCGCCACCTGAGCTGGGGGAGAGGAGGGTTTGTGATTAACTCAGCGATGTCTGAAATGCAGTTTCTGGGGGCTGAAAACATTAACTTTTGAAAAAATGATTTAAAATTACCAATTGACCATATCCTGGGCTGAACCTACATGATTCAGCTCCTTTTAAAAATATCTTTTCTCAACAAATTGCTTCCTTAACATTTTAATTTGTTGATCATAAAGGAAGCTTGCCAAATATTAGCCGTTCTTTTCCATTTCCTACAGCTTCAAGCTTTCCTTATTTGGCATATTTCAGTGGAACTGTAAGGTCACTCCCTATTTTTCTTCCCAAATAACTATATTTATTACTGTCAAGTATTGGCGGGTTTGATCCAGCTGTCATCAGAATGTTTGGAAATACCGTTTTTTGCCAGAATGCTGATTTAATGATCTAACACTGACATGGCTTGTTTTCTCTGCTGACTTGATAACTTGTTCAATAAGCCCCCCCTTGGGGAGCCCCGCTGCTCCTTTTGCCCTGGCGTAGCTCTGTGGGCAGTGTCTCCACCGTAGTGGGAGGGTATTCTTTCCCTTCCTTCCCTTTTCCCCTCCCACTTTTTCTTTCTCTCTGCCTTTCTCTCATTCCTTATCTTCATTCTTCCTTTTTTGTGTGTGGAAGGGAGAAGACCTGAATGGTAACAAAGACTCTCCTTGAAGAAGCTAGCATTGCTGCTGCTTGGTATTTTGAAAAGTACTTAAGACAAACTTTTGCCTTAGGAAAAATTTCAAATGTACTCCAAATTAGAGAGCGAACTATAATGACCCCCCACGCACCACCACCAGCTTTACCAGTGAGCAGCTCGTGGCCAGCCTAGTGTCCTCTCTACCCCCGCCTGCTTCTGGAATTTTGAAAAGGACATCAAATTATTTTATTCATAAATATTATATATCTCTAAAAGATAATGTCTCTATTTTGAAAAAACACTATAACACCATTATCACACCTAAAGAAAAAATGGACAACATGAAGAAAGAGTTTTGACTGTGTGCCACTGAGGTGAGACAGCCTGGGGGTGTCACCTAGGAGAGGTGGCCTGAGACACAGCTCCACCCCAGGTCCAGCTCTGCTTTTGCTCTGGCCTCCCCAGGGCCTGGGATAGTTACTGCTCCTCTGAGCCCCCATTTTCTCACCTATAAAACCGGCCGGTTGCATTAGTTCTGATTCTCCCTTCTTGAGTCTCTGAATGTGTGAGGTGCTGACTCACTTGAGAAGTGGTCTGTCACTCAGCGCACTGGCGGAGGGGTGGGCATGCATTTTGTGTTGGCTGTGTCAGGTTCCGGTCGGGAGTTGGAATGTTTTACTTCAGCTGCATCCACCTGCTAGTGAAACAATCATCTTTTCTGGGCATCTTCTATATCCTGGCCGATTGTTCCACGTGCCATAGGTTCTCTGTTGTTGCTCGAGCTGATCATCTGAAACTCTGCTCAATAGTCGATTCTCGAAGAAGAAGATCTGGTTCCACATTTAGTAGTTAGCTGTTAAGGGTCAGTAACAGGTGTTAAATTTGCAACCCATTTTTGCCCCAGTCTTTTGGAACTGCAGTGATTGGGTCATTTGAATTTAACAAACTGCCTGGCACTGCACCAGATGCTGGGGCTACAAAGCTCTGTCACTGCTGGACCTCTAGGAGCTCCCACAGGGCAGGGAGGGAAGAGGGCACATGTCCTGCACCTCAGCTACCGTGGGGCTGGGCCAGGCACAGGACTAGGGCCTCAGTGCCGAGAGGCAGGGGGAGAGCAGGCACTGACCAGTCTTGGTTTGGTGGTAACGGTACTACTGAGCCTTGAAGCAGGAGTGGGATTTCACCTTGCCCAGGCTGGTAGGGAATGACAGGCCTTCATGTATTGGTCACCCATAATCCCACTAGCAGAGTTCTAATCACTGTTAAGGCTGTGATAATTTCCTTTGGATAGTTTTCTCTGGATATGTGACTTTATGATGTCTGTTCATTTAGTTAGTGACTCAAAAAGCACATATTGAGCACCTGGCCATGTCCCAGACACTCCACTTGGTTCTGAGGTTGGCCAGTAGAGGTCAAGATAATTCTTGCCCTTAAGGAGCTTACATTCTGGTAGGTTTATATAGTAAGTCATACTATATGGTAGATGGTGTCTGTATTCTGTTCCATTCACTTTACAGATCACACCAGGCCATCCATGGAATTATTTGCCTGCCATTCTAGCCTGTGATGGCCCTTCAGCTTGACAGAGAACAGCTGCCTGTGAAATGTGACCCTCTCAACGCCAGCTCCTAAGGCAGGCTAGGGGCAGGCGCAGGAGGTGCTCAGGGAAGGCTTTCTGCTGGGGGAAAGACTTGCCAGCCCTTTCCCTTTGAGTTGCCTGTAAAGGGGGTGGGGGATGCTTCCTCTTTTTGAGTAAGTCTATTGACCTAATTTGCATTGGGGACATCTTGGTATAATTTGCAACCCAGGTATGCCCCTTAAATTGTTTTCATTCCCAGGGTTGGTGCAGGGGTAGTTGTGTTGATTTTCTTACAATTTATAAGTGTTCAGTGTGTTCGGAAATGCCAAACCTGATGTTTAAAGTTCAGAAAGGATAAAGACCTTTTATTGTCCTGTGTATCTAGAAAACGTGGCTCCCAATTCAAATATATACCCAAACAGAAGAGTATAATGAATCCTTTTTTATCTGTTATCAGCTTCAACAATTACTTGCCTATAGCTAACCTTGTTTTAGCTGTATTTTCTCATTGCCCTGCCCCAACTTAATTTTGAAACAAACCCCAGACCTTATTTCATCCATAAATATTGCAGTATCTCTAAAAGATATGGACTTTTTTTAAAACACATCTACAATACCATTATCATATTTTCCCCCCAAAAGACAAAAATTTGCTAATATCAACTCTCTAGTCATTACTCAAATTTTCCATAAATATCATAATTTTTAAAAATTTGAATCAATCCAAGTAAGATCCTCACACTGATCGATTCATAGGTCTTTTAGTCCTTTAAGTTTCTTAACTGACCAGTTCCTGCTCTACCTCTCTCCCCTTTTAATCTGTTTCTGAATCTGAAGATCTGATTTGGTTCTCTTTATTTTTTGGCAAGATTCCTTCCTAAGTGATAAGTATTTCTATTAGAAGATCAGAAGGCATGTAAAGTGTATGTGATTGCAAGGTTTTGTTTTGTTTTTTACTGATTTTTAAAATTGTAAAATGCAATGAAATTTACTGTCTTAACTGGTTTTAAGTGCACAGTTCAGTGGTACTAAGTCCATTCACATTGTCGTGCAGCCGTTAGCTCCGCCCTCCACAGCGCTCTTTTACCTTCCTAGACTCAACTCCATACCCGCTGGGCGCTGACTCTCCACTCCCCCTCCCTGCCCAGCCCCTGGCAACCCCCATTCTGCTCTGTGTACCTCCTGGGAGTGCAGTCATGCAGTACTTGTCTTTTGGTGAGTAGCGTATTTCACTCAATATAATGTCCTCGAAGTGTCAGCCACGTTGTAGTATACGTCAGAATGTCCTTCCTTTTTAAGACTGAATAGTATTCTGTTGTGTGGATGGACCCCATTTTGTTTATGCATTCATCCATGGGTGGACACTCGGGTTGCTCCCATGTTTTAGCTATTGTGTACAGATAACTCTGAGGCCCCACTTTCCGGTCTTCTGAGTGTGTACCCAGAGTGGAGTACTTCTAATGTGCTGAGGAACTGCACAGTTTCCCACAGTGGCTGTGCCAGCTTGCACGCTGATCGGCGGTGCACAAGGGCTCCGATTCCTCGCCAACACTTGATTTCTGTTTCTTTGTGTTTTTGATAGGACCCATTCTAATGGGTGTGATATAATATTTCATTGTAGTTTGGTTTTCATTTTCCTAATAATGGTAGTTGTTTTTAGTAACTTATTTAAAGTTTACATTTCCTAGGGATGCTTCAAGATGAATATATTTAGTGAGCCACCTTAATTATTTCTTTAAAAAATGGGAACTGCTATTTCCCATACGGTATTCACAATGTATACCATTTGTTTGAATTGTTTTGTAGAGTCACCAAAATTAGACCAGCCCTCTCAATCTTGGAGAAGAAACTGACCCGGAGAGGCTGAGTCTTTGCCCATGACCTCAGCCCTGTGAGATAGAAGAGGAGGCTGGGGCCCAAGTTCCGGGGACCTGAGGTCCCAGTGTCACCCCGGCCCCGGCTGACTTGACCTTCCACCCCATTCCCAGCCCTCCCAGTGTTACTGCGGTGGGGAGGTCCAGGTGCACAAAGCCTTGTTTGTTTGGCTGTGCATGCCCACCAGCAGTTGCTCTTGTTACAGAGTGGTTATTCTTATTTGTCAAGAAACCCAGAACAACTGTTTTTATTCTTCACAGTGGATGCTTATGCACATGACCTTTTGAGAACATATTTCTGGATCCTGTAGAGGCACTAATGTTCATGAAGATTAGCTAAGTTAAATCTTTTATTTCTTTTGGCTGAAATTGTCTGTTTCTTTAAGAATTTTATTTTGTAGAGTTAAATTGTGTTTCTCATGCTGTTAAATGTTTATTAGTAGTCCTGTATAATTCAATGTATTATTTTCAGATGACAGAAGAGCCCCTTGACAGAGAGTGATATTAAAGTCCAGTGTTAGTTAAGCCTTTCCCTCCTTATCATGGAGGGTGACGCCCTGGTGGTGCTGGGGGTCTAACGCACAGGAGCAGGGCGGGGCGGAGTGGGGGTCTGACAGGGCAGCTGCAAGCAGCCCTGTGGCATGCGCGTGTCCTGGGGGCAGCTGGCATTCGTTTACGTACTTGTATGTAGTCTGTAAACACAGGTGTTTGTGACTGTAGGAAGCGCGTGTGCACGCCTTGCAAGTGCGGCGGTGTTGAGCATATTTATGATGACCGTGACCGAAGGTGCAGGCACCTCCTTGCTAAGCTGGTCTTCACTTGTTTAGTAAGGGCCAAGCCCAGCACCAGCGACTGGAGATTACGACAACCCCTGCCCTCGTGGGACTTACATTTTAATGGGTTCGAGGGAGAGCAAAACCCGTTTTTGAGAGACCTTGGCAAAGTGCTCGCAGGTGAACTTGAAATCTACCAAAGGAAGAGAGATGCTTAGAATGCTTGTTTTATAGTCTCCAGACAGTAGAATCATATCAAACCCTTTATTGTAGACATGAACATTTATCTTAAGGACTCAAATTAAACTGGAGTAGATAATGAGCAGGCATAGTTGTTTACTGATTGTTCATGATTGATATAGTGAAGAACTCATTACATTGTTGGTAACAAATGAAATCATGAGAATTTTAACCCTGAGACACTCTAAATGAGACAAGCCATAACCACTGAGTTAAAGGTGGTCCTACTTTGTCCTCTAAGCATTGACTTCAAAGCTTGTAGAGAAGACACAGCTGGGGCCTCTGGGGAAATTGCCACGTAAGAAGTTTCATGAAACTTGTATTTGAAATTTAGTGTGATTTGATTTTCCTTGGTGATAGTTAGTGTGTGCTATGTTACCACAGCATTTCTGTTTTCTTCTGTATGCTTAATTTCACAAGGTAGAGAAGAGTCGGTGACCATGGATTTCCACATAGAGGTACATTCTACGACATGTACGATGGAGCCATTCAGGTAGCAGTGTCCTGGTTGTTCAGGAGGCTCCTTGGAGGCTCAGTTTTAATGGCAGACTGTTTATCCAGTCTGGCCAGCAAGTGGCCAGTCCCATAGCCAGAGCCACACAGAGGCCCTGCTCATCCTGGGGTGCAGGCAGTGACCAGGGTGAAGTCACAGCCAAGTGGCAGGGCAGACCTAAGGTTCTGTCTCTGGGGAGAAAGAGGGAGGCAGGGAGTGAGGACAGGCGCGTAGTGCACCGTGTTCGGCAGCCCCCGACTCCTGGGCGGCAGGGGCGGGGCCCACAGGGGAGCCAGCGAGTGTGTCAGCTGACCAGCACGTACCCTGCCGACTTCTCCTTCTGCCCCTTACATCTCTGGGTGCCTCCAACAGCTGAGAGGTCGGATAATTTGCTCTTCTCTTTTAAAGCCGTCCTCTTTGTAGGATCACTCACTCGCAGCTTTAACCTTCACCTCAATGTGGAGGTGTCAGAAGCCCAGTTCTGCTGGACTTGGTCACTTGGTGGCCTAACTTCCCTTCAGTCCAGTTGAGACCAGGCTCACCTTCTGTTTGCGTTTGCCTTTGTAGAGCCGGCCTCTGCCCTCCGCTTGCTCTGGCCTCGTTGTGGCCTGGCATTTCCTCTGGCCGGCCGCCCTGTATCTCACTCTTCCCCTCCAGGCGGCGGCCCTCCCAGTGGCAGGCAGACCATCTCCCTCCTCGCTCTGTCTGCCGTGCACGGCAGACATGCGAGCTGCCGATGCTCCCAAGGTGGAGCGCTTACTGGATGCACCGCGCTGTGATCCACGACTGCAGCCCTGATCTGCTACTCAGGGAACCCCGCGCTTAGCTGGGCAATAGGACATTGATGGGAAAACTTAGCTATGTAGAAGTCGGTGCACATTAACTGCAGGAAATATCATGGGCGGTGCAGAACTCAGAGCAGGCAGAGAGTTAAGTAAGTGCTTTAGGAATCTGCAGTAGAAGGGTCACTGAACTTAAAGATCTAGATTGTGGCTAGATCTGGAAGGGAGTTGGGGAGAGAGGGCTGGAAGCGTTAGTAGGAGTATGAGACTGAAAGGCCTGAAGTGCCAGGCCCAGCGATTTAGGTCTGACCTGCTTGGAGGTGCCACTGGAGATTTTCCACAGTAATGTGTTATGGCTCCAATGAGGTGTCAGGAAGACCTCCCTGCTCGCAGAGGGCCGAGTGGGTAGACGGTCTGGGGCCTGTACCCCAGGGTTATGAGGGCCTGTGTCAGGCGTCAAGGATGAGGAGGAGTAAGAGGATCTCCACCCAGGAGTCGGTAACTAGGTAACTGTAGTTTGGGGACAGGGGAGGGAGGAGTCTAGGATGAGCCCAAGCGTGTACTTGGGCATGACTGGAAGGTGAATCGAGTTCTTCTTGCCCTGGCTTGGTGGCTCAGTCGGTTGGAGCGTCTTCCCGTACACCAAAAAGGTCATGGGTCCTGTCCCCGGTCAGGGCACATACCTAGGTGGTGGATTTGATCCCCGGTCAGGGGCTGCATAGAAGGCAGCCACAATCAATGTTCGATCAGCGTGTATCTCTCACATTGATGTCTGCCTGTCTGCCTGTCTCTCTCCCCCTCCCTCCTCCCTCTTTCCCTCTTTCTCCCTCTTCCCCTCTTCTTTCCCCTCTCTCTAAAATCAATTTAAGAAAACATATCTTTTGGTGAGGATTAAAAAGAAACCCCCAGATGGCAGGGGGGCATCAGTGTGTGGGAAGGATGTGCTGCCTTTCAAGCATTCTGAGCAAATAGAAGTGTTCCAGGACAGGGTGGATCTGTCCTATCTGTGCTGAATCCCCATGCCCAGGATGGTGCCTGGCACTTAGTAGGTGCTTGATAAATGCATGGACCAAATGCATGAGGTTGAAGGGAACTCAGAACTGGCCACAGGTCTTCCTAACGCCTGGCAGAGTCCCGTTGTTGACACCATGTAAAAGAATGAGTTCCCTGAGGGATAGAATTTAACAGGAAAGGTTGCCAAGGGCTGAGTGCTGCCACGGGAGCGCTGCAGTTAGGGCTCAGTAGAGGGAGAGAGAGCAGCGAAGGAGGCAGGAAGGGAATGAGCAGGGTAGGAGGGAAGCCACATGGCACAAGGTCAGCCAAGGTCAAAAGGCTCCTGGGAGGCGGTGGTTTCTGTGCACAGGGGAAGCCTTGGGTCCTGGCTCAGGGAGTCTTAGTGCCCTCATGGTGGAGGAGGTGCACTAGTGAGCAGGCCAGAGAGGGCAGGGTAAGGGCTTATCAGACAGCGGCATGACTGGAAGGCTGTGCCACGTTCAGGTTTCTGGTCGCTTCCCCCTGCTAGTGTTTAGAGCTCTGCAGATCTGTCCCCTCTAGTCCTCCACTGCCTCATTTCCCACTTCTCTTTAGGGACGGCCTGCAGTGGACTCTCCACCCCCTCCATGTGTTCCCACCAGCCCCACACTCCACCTCCAGGACCACCACCACCTGGGAGGCTGGGTCCTCATCCTGCCTGGCATGAGCCCAAGTCCCCAAACACCCTCTCTGAGCCCAAATGCAGATGGCAGTGTTGACTGAAAGCCACATCCCCTGCCTTCCTTTGCCCTGTGGTCCTTTGGAGCACGTTGTTGTTGGATGCCTGTGTCCTCATCCTCATAGAGCACCTTTTGAGGTCACGTAGGCGTGGAGCAGCAGCCCAGGCCTCAAGGTTAGTTTTACAGATGGGGCTGTGCCGTTCTCTCGCCTCTGGGCCTCGACTGGGGTGTTCCCGTGAATGGAGAGTGCGCTTATTCAGTCAGAGCTGTTTCTTCACTGCCTTTCCTAAACCTCTGCTCTCAAACTCAGCGGATGAGAGAGTCTAGGGAATCTTGTCAGGTTATTTCTTGAAGAAACCTCCAGAATATGTTTTAAACAGAAACATCACTGCAATCTTGATGAGCCTGTAGGATGGTAAATACCTCAACCTTAAGTGGCAGAACTGGTTCCACAAGATTTTTCTCTTTGTGGTATGGAGTTTTTCTTTTTCCTTTCAAAGTTCAGATGAAGCTGTGGGGGTTTTATAAAGTTTTGCTTTTTTAGGCTGGTAATGAATAATTTGGGGGTAGATGCTTATGAAGTCTGTCAATAATTTTTTAGAAACCCTTGCCTAGTACCATGCATATATCAGTTTTATAAATATTTATGGAGCTGGGCCCACCTGACTACTCTGGGGGGGGCGCTCAAGTTCCCAGGTGTGGGTGTCCCTCAGGTGTGTTCTGTCTGACCTTCTCAGGAACTTGCAGCACACCATCATTGCAGGTGTTCTCCGTACCCCCATTATTATTATTATTATTATTCTCTGATCGTAGCCTCCAAGGCTGGGGCGATTGTAGGGTTAATCCTCCTGCGTTCTGACTTGTGGACACTGTTGGGGAATCTCGGACTCATCAGCAGAATACAGGCCTCAGCTAAACCTAACTTGGTCCAATAGTGGAGATTAAGAGGGAATGTTCTCAGTTATATGATGGCTTTCAAAAGAAAAAGCCTGGGGTTTTTTTGTGTTTTTTTTACATTCATCAACGTGGCAAGATTTTAAGTCTGCCCCTGTCAAGGGTTTGCAGTGTGACTTCTGTCCCGCTGGCGGACGTGTGAAGCGGAGTGACTCTCAGTGAGTTGTCGAGGGCGCCTGCAGGAAGATGACGCCAGCTCCCTCCTAGGTGAAATCAGTGCGATCTGAGAGACGTCCTTGGCATGTGTACGGGGACACGTGTACAGGAACATTCCCAGCAGTATGCCCTGCAGGAGTAAACAACCGGGAAGAACGTGGAGGTCCAGAGGGGAGTCCTAGGAGAGGGCCGGCCACATGCCCCTCGTGTGGCTGGACCTCATAAACACAGCGTAGAGCAGAAAAGGCCAGCTGAAGGGTGTGTGCAGTGCAATCCCATTCGTGTGGAGTTGCATTCGCACGGCCATACCTTACGTTGTTAATGGCACCATAAAGAACTAGTCATTTTAGAAAGACTTTTTGGAAAAGGAATGCCAAATTTTGGAGAGTGGTTATTGGAGGTGGGAGAGGAGAAAATGGGACTGAAGAGGGTATAATGGGTGTTCCAGCTGCAATATGGTATTCCTTTAAAAATAACAAATATGGCAGGGCGTTAAAGTTTGAGGAAGCTGGGTGGTAGGTACATAGGATTTTATGATTTTATGTATTCTTGAAATGTGTCGTTATGAAGAAGCAGTGTCTACTACCTAAGCGCATGTGTGAATAGGCTTTAGTAACCTGTTGCACTTACGGCCTGGCCTTTTCAAGATTGGAGTGTTTTATGTGGGATGTTGTGTCTCTTTCTTTTTCCTGCTCCTTTATAGAATACTAAAATTATGGTGGCTTTAATTTTATTTGTTGGAGAACTTTTATGTTCTCTTTTCTTATTTTAAATATTAAAAGGTAGATGAAATCTTCCAGGTTCCTCTACAATTTTAAGACAATTTTAAATTATATTTTTCTCTTCTAGATTATGCCTTTTGGTAGAAAAATGAGCCCTTGCTTATTTCTGTTCAGTGTCAGTGAGTTTTCTGCGGAAAAATGAGGACGGAAGAACTGCTGAAGTGAAGGGACCCGCAATGCCCGCATTTCCATGTGTAGTCTTTATCGTATTCAGGACGCCTTGGCAAAGGTTAAACCCCAAATTATATTTAATATTACCCAGGCCATGAGTCTGGAACGGTTATATATCGCTCCCGAAACAAGATGCTTCCAGAATGAGATTCTGGCTTAATTGAATTAGGATTATTACAGTCAGGATGGGAGTGAAATGGTACATTCCTTTCGTGCCAGTCGTGGGGGGTATTATTAAAGCAGGCCGTTGATGGAATAATATCCTGTACTTAACTCGGTGTCTCTCTCTGAGGAAATAAGAGCTTAATATGCCCCATTCAATTAATCCTGACAACATCCTTAAAGGTGAATAGAAGGCAGGTAGTGTTATCTCCATTTTATTTAAAAATCAGCCGAAACGTGAAGAGTCTGAGCTTCCCCGAGCACTAGAGCACGTTACCTCAACCCAGAGCCGAGAGGGACAAGACTCACAAAGGAAGGAGGGCGTGCTTGCTTATGGTGTGTCACCTTGGCGCTGGCTCTGTTGGGGACTCTTAGGGTTGTGATCTCTTTTCATCCTGAGCACAGTTCTGCGAGGGCTTTGGTGGTCTTATCCTGGGGTCTCACCAAAAGGTCCGTTCATTGGCCCAAGTCCCCAGGCTGGTCAGTGACCGGTTTGGCTCTGACCCACCAGACTCTAAGTTCATGCCTTCTCATGGGCCATGCTTCCAGCCTGGTGGTGGGAAGGGAATGGTTGGGATCTGTGGCTGTGGAAGACAGAGGTTCAGTGTATTTGCAGCCAAGTGGACACATTCAGTTGGAGATGCCCACCGAAAACAGTCTTACCTAAATGAGATAATTTGGGATCATTGAGTAGAGTTCCAGGGCATTTAAATTCACACTCTTGATACCTGCGGGGCGCCCACCTTAGGACTTCAGAAACAGATGTGCCTTTCATAGTGTCTGTTGAGAGATTTGATGCTGCCGCTTTAATAGGGTCCTACTGTGTGCTAGGGGCTGGATGACTTTAATTTCTAACAGTTCTGCTTGATGATAGGGAGAGGTTACCAAGAAGAAATAAGGCTAATGGAGACCTGTTGTCGTTTTGCTGCTGTGTCCCGGTGCCATGCTCAGGGCCTTACGTACATCTTGCTGGCAAAAAAGGGGGAGGGTGAGAAGAACAAACTTGTCCAGGACCACGACCACTTTCTGTTAGATGGCAGAGGGCGGGCCCAGGCCCAGAGCTCTTGGGTTGCGTGGCTCACCCTCTTTCAGGTGCAGTGAGCTGTGTGCCATGGCTTTGGTGAGCGGGTGTTTTCTGTTGTTTTTAAAAAATACTGCTCATCACTCATGAGAAATATGGACTGTTTTGAATTAGACAATGATTTCTCTTATTGTAAGCAGAGCTCTTTATTAAGCGAAAACACGTGGCTGTTAGACGCGGTGTTTAATTGCTGTTAGAATGTATTTTTGTCACACTGCCCTATAATAAGCTAAAGAACTGTTTGTGCCAAACAGAGAAGGGAGGACGAGAACCCTTCTCCGGTGCCCCATCTGAGCCTGCGGCGTTCTGTCTGCTATTTTGGTTCTGGTTTCTGTTTACCACTCCTACCTTGCACAGAAGGAACACCTGGTCTGGAGGCTGGCCGGGCCCTGGGCGAGGGCAGACCCCTCCGCTGACCCTCAGGTGCCCGCTCCCTGTGCTGCAGTGGGAGTGCCCTTCGTTGTCTAGTCTAAGGGGTTGGTTCATTCCCTGTTGTGCAGGCCTTAACATTTTGCCTAAGAGAGGAAAAACAACTACTGATTTGGCTTTTTCCCCCCCTAAAATGGAAATGATTTTCTCTCTGACTTTAAAAAGCAAGAAACGCTAGTAAAATGAAGAAACTACAGGTGACAGGAGATGATGTGACTGTGGGTGGTGGGCACACAGCGTAACATATAGATCACGTGTCATAGAAATGCACACCTGGGGCCCGTATGATCCTGTTAACCGGCGTCACCCCAGTGAATGGAATTTAAAAATTAAAAAAATAGGTAACTAAAAACAGTATTATGAAGGAAATAAACATTACCACGGGTCTTATTACTGTTAACATTCTGGTCTCTGTCCTTCAGGATCCACCCCTCCCCTCCCTGGAGCGGGGGCAGGGTGGAGAAATAACGTTTTGGATACTTTGGGTGCTGCTTCGTAACAACCTTCCTCAGCCTAGAGTTTACTGTGTTACTAATATCTTTTCAATGTTACTTAAAATACGGTATTTCTTAAAGTTATATTTTTACATAGTATTCCACTGTATGATCTCCTGTATTTCATTAAATTTATCTTCTCTTTCTCAACTTTTTACTTCTCTAGACTACATTGGAATGAATGTTGTACATATATTCATGTTTCTTATAATTACTTTTAATGTGGGATTATGTCCTTAGGTTAAATTTCTTAAAATGTTGAGTGAATAGTGTGTGTATATTTTTAAGATTTTTAGGTACATATTACCCAGAATGTCCAGAAAAGATGGGCCAATTGATAGCAGCAATTGTGCCAGATCCCTTGTATTATGTAATTCTGAATAAGTAACATAATCTCATG